>JAFLJL010000924.1:45000-49887 GCA_018398815.1 Conus ventricosus
CTTTGCTAAAAATGGGCTAGATCATTCCTCGTTGGGGAGAACGCAAGAAAGTTGTTGTGGAAGGGTCGTCATCCCATTGTAAACCAGTCTTGTCAGGTGTACCACAGGGAACTGTTTTGGGGCCCTTGTTTTTCTTAATTTATATAAATGACATAAGTAGAAATCTCTCTCTGGAACTACTATAGGCTTTTTGCAGATGACAGCTTAGTATATAGAACAATCAGAAGCAAGAATGATACACGCATTCTACAAGAAGATCTAAACGCTTTACAGTGTGGGAAAGAACTTGGAAAATGGAATTTCATCCCCAAAAGTGCCAAGTGTTGCGTATATGTAACAAACGCTCACCAATTAGATCAGATTATTCTATCCATAATACTATTCTTAAAGAAACTAATGCTGCAAAATATTTAGGCGTGATTATAGATAGTCGTCTCAAATGGAAAGAACACTACAATTTAGTATGTAAGAAAGCAAATAACATCTTAGCTTTCTTATACAGGAATATCAATGACTGCCCCCAAAGGTTAAAGACGACTGCTACAAAACACTGGTTAGACCAGTCTGGAATATGGTTGCTCAGTTTGGGATCCTTACCATTAAAGGAAATTGATAACCTCGAAAAGATTCAGAAGAGGTAAGATAAGATAAGATAATGTTGCTTATAGCCCAGCCGACCGCAAAGGGCCACATCAGGGCTGTCACCACGTTAAAATCAACTCACCAGTCATAAAATAAAAAAAAAAAAAAAAAAAAAAAAACCACTTTCATACATCTCTATTAAATGACATCGTCTACAAACGCACCAGAAACTTTGTTAAAAATCTTTCTTCCGTAAAATCTTAAATCAGATGAAAAATATTAATCTCTCTCAAAAAACTCAAGGATCACATCAGGCGGGACATCCTGAACAGGATCTTCATGGACTCCGCTGTAAAATGTTTGTGTCTCACATCGTGCAAGTCCCAACACTCTAAAAGAACATGTTTCATTGTGAGTGGCGCATGACATGGAAATTTGCACCACGGAGCTTCTTCACTCTTTAAAAGGTAAGCATGGGTAAAATACGAATGGCCGGTGTGCAGCCGGCACAGAAACCTTTTCCCTCTTTACGACCCCCCGACGTGGATGGGAGGAAGTCCTTAAGGTTTGGACGGATCTGAAAGAGTTTGTTACTCGTCTGTGTGTTCCAATCCTCCTGCAAGAGGTCTCTCACATAATCTTTAAATTTTGGGTTTCACATTGAACGGGGATATAAATGTTGGACAGTTTCTCTCTTGTGGCGTTCTTGGCTAACGATCAACCATTTCGTTCCCGCCGTGCCAACATGACCAGGAACCCAAGCAAGAGTAATGTTGTAACCGTCCGCTTTCAACTTGCTAAAAAGTTCAAAGAATGCAAAAGTTCTGGAGGGCTGAAGGTTGCGGCCAGCTATGGTTCCCAAAGCTGACAGCGAATCGACAGAACCAGAAAGTCCCTCTTTGAAGAAAGTGAGATTATCTTCAAAGCCAAAACCCAGACAGTAAGTTTCAGCGAATAGACAGAAGGGCATGGGAATGGATTTGTTCCAACAATATCTGAGAAGGAGCCCAGGGCAGTGGGCGCACAGGCCACTCCATCCTCAGACTTGGAACCGTCAGTGAAAACTTTTTGATAGGATGGGAATTTGGAACAGAGATCGGCATACAAAGCCTTGTACGCCAGAGAGCTGGTAGACTCCTTAGGGAAAGCTGCGAGATCAAAACGAATCTCTGGTGGTGAAAAGGTCCATGGAGGTTGATCCGGAAACTTGGAAAAAATCGGAAACTACTCCCAGGTCTTACCGCATTCCGCACGTGAGGCGCATACGAACCCCAAACGGGGGAAAATACATTTCGGGTTTGTTTCAACTTACTTTGGAACGGAGGGTCAAAAACAGTCATAGGCAGGAAATTCTGCGGTTCTGGAACAGTCGGATGTAATAATTCAAAGACAGTTTCAGCCTGCGGTTGGACAGTGAAGGTTCACCTGCCTCTGCGTAGGCTGTACCAGGGGTGGTGCGGAACGCTCCAAGACAGAGACGAAGCCCTTGATGGTGGGGATAGGGTCCAAGAGTTTGAGGTTAAGATGATCTGCGGAGCCGTACACAGCACAAACCTAGTCCAGTTTGGAACGGACCAGGGCTCTGTAGAGGTGCAACAAAGTTTTCTTATCAGAGCCCCCAGTCGGTTGTGTGCTACGACCCGCAGAATATTCAGTGCCTTTTGGCAAGCGGTTTTGAGGTTTTTTTAATATGGTGAGAAAGTTAAGTTTTTGGTCAAAAATGACTCCCAGAAATTTGGCCTCTTTAACAGCTGGAATGGGAGATTTCCCTACTTGAAGTTCCGGATCTGGAAAAAAACTGACGGAAATTATGGAAGTGAATACACTGGGTTTTGTAGCAAAAAGGTGAAAGCGTTTTTATCCGCCCACCGATGGATTTTATCTACACAAAGCTGGAGCCTGCGCTGGACACTCGGGTACAGGCTTCCAGTTGCGTAGACAGCAAATCATCCACAAACAATGAGCAGTCTGAACCCTGCTGAAATGATTGAACATTTTTGTTGATCTTAATACTAAAGAGGGCAGGAGATAGTATGCTCCCCTGTGGAACACCCCAAATCCTGCTCGGGACATCAGAGAGAGTGGTGCCAACCCGGACCTGAAACTGTCGTTCTGCCAGAAAATTTTGAATAAAAAAGCGGAAGATGACCTCGAAAACCCAATCGTGGAGATCATGAAGTATCTCCGACTTTCCCGGTGGTACGTAGGCCTTCTCCAAGTCGAAGAAAATTGCCACTGCATGCTGTCTGTTTAAAAAAGCATTCCTAAGTGTAGATTCCCGACGAATCAAAAGGTTCAACTGTACTACGATTGTTTGCGGAAAACCACACTGTTCTTTCGCCAAAAGGCCATCGGTTTCGAGTTTCCACATGAGCCTAGCATTGACCATTTTTTCCATCAATTTACAGGGCACAGCTGGTCAAAGCTATGGACGGTTAGTTAGATGGATTAGAAAGAAACTTTTCCAGGTTTGGGGATGGGAATAATGAGGGCTTTCCGCCAAGAGGGTGGGAAAGCAACTGTAGTCCACACGTGGTTGATACCTGTAACAGGATGTTCAGACCTTCTTGCGGAAGATGTTTCAAAAGGTGATAATGAATGTCATCTATACCTGGAGAGGAAACGGTGCAAGAGAGTAAGGCAGATTTCAGCTCGTTTAATGTGAAAGGAGATTGTAGTCTTCCATGTTGTCGGAAAGAAAGTTGCAGGGCGATTTTTCTTTTAGGGGCCCTTTTTTTTTGACAAAAGTGGCTGATTTTTGAAGAGGAGGAATTCTTTCAATGGTTGAAGCAAGCAGATTAGCAACTGCTTTCTTCTCTGTTATTAAAGATCCCCCCAAAACTTGAGTGGTTCACAGTGGGACAGGGGTTCTTCCCTTTGATTTTCTTATGATGTTCCACACTTTTTTTCTTTGGGAAATTTTGGTGTCAGCCTGGAGCAGAAGCTTCTCCAGGACCCACGTTTACTGATTTTTAAAAATTGTGTCTTGATTTAGCACGGAGTTTTTGTGGGCTCGAGCGTTGGGACCCCAAGGTCGTTGTATACCTGACGCTGAGCCCCTTTTTTAACTTTGGAAATTTGTTGGCATTCTGAATCGAAACCCGGGTGTTTTTTGGCATTTGAAGTTTATCGGAAGACACTGGAATACAGGCCTTAGCACACTTAATCATAGTGTTAGTCAGTGATTCAGCTGGGTCAGGACTCTGAAAAAAATCAGTGTCCTGGAACTCCTTAGAAACAGTGGCTGCAAATAGATCCAGTTTGCTTTTCTTATAATTAAATGGTGAGAGACAGAGACGTGTTCAGTTATTACAGGTTGTAGAAGGACAGGGAAATGGTCACTTCCGTGCAGATCGTCATGGACAGACCACTCATAGTCCAGGACCCGCGAGGGGTCACAAACGACAAATCTAAACACGAAAGTGAACCAGTGGAAGAGGTGGAGGTAAGTTTGCAGATCCCTCATTCAGACAACACAAATCCAAGTCTGAAAAGGACATCTTTAATCAGCAGACCTCTGGGTTGGTGTCCCCTCTTCTGCACCTTTTTTCACTGTCACCCTTTGCACCTCTGTCACACCCTGGGATGCCAGTTCCGCTTTGATCTCTGCCTCTGAGACTCCTTTAAAATCTGGCATCGAATGACTCCTTAGAGGGAAATTTAGCTGTTTAGGGGGGTCACCCGGATCTCTCGGTCTACAAGCTTTGGGAGCTTTCAGCAGCGCACTGATTAAGTAGCACCATGGAGTGGCGGGGCAATGTTATACCATACCTGCATCAAATATTGACAGCCACTTACATTCATTTTATCCTACTTCTGTATGGCTGTGGAACTCACTGCCGGGGTGCCATCAAGATTGCCCACAAATGCGTCTCATTTAAAAACAAAAAATTTCGACAGTTTTGAGATTTGCATTAATTGACGATTTTCTATTTTAACTTCCCCAGATATTTTATGTTTCCTGGGCCTGAATTTGGCCATTGCTTTAACTTCTTGAATATCAAGTGCGACCCTTGGTGCCAAATTTGCTCCAGGGGCCAACAGTCCCGAGTCGCACTATTTTATGTTATTTTATTTTACTTTTTAACATGCGCGCTGGTGACCTACTCGTTTTTGAGTGAACCATTATTTTAGGAAGAAGAGAAGAAAGTTATCTGCTATTTGCTGCTGAGCACCAAAGGATGAGAAGCAAGCAAAGTTTTTCATGAAGTTGGGGTCCCGAATTTTGCTGACCATGGTGACGAATGGGAAGTTTTACAACTTATTATGTACTCAATACTAGATTAAAAACTTTACATTTAAAAA
>JAFLJL010000925.1:0-25000 GCA_018398815.1 Conus ventricosus
CGTAATGGAAGTGATTGCGCCATTGCCCAACATAATTTTTTGCTCTTCTGATACAGTAAGAAATTTGGCCGATTGCTGCCATACTAATTCCTCCCCGCAATCCGTTTTCAATCATCTGAATCATTGGCAATCTGACAATAAATCAATCTGTACTCCAGTAAACTTAAGAAAGCATCCCAACTCATCCCGGGCGCAGAAATAAATGCGCGGATCCAGCTGTAATGTTTCATGCAGGTCTTCCTATAATTTTCAAAGACGTCCGCCAACAAACATACATCGGCCATTAAGTAGGAGTCATGATAGTCTCCCATCGTTTTACAATCTAACTTTTGCCAAGCATCTTGAGCATGCTGGTAATCGGAGTCGCTAATGTCCTTTCCTCTAAGACTAGAAAAGAACGCGCCTTTAGGCGGAAGTGTATCTTCGTCAAACCTTTCCCAACTGTTCATGTACTCATAAGGGTAAACACCCTTTCTAACAAGCGTTGAGTCAAAATATTCTTCCGTTATTGGGCAGGACTTTAAGGACATAGCCAGTGACTCTAATGAACCCATCATGTGTTGCATAGAGTCATAAAAAGACATGTTATTTAGATTAAAGCACATGTACTTTTCTGATGACTGTGCAATGCATGACACCCTGAAGGCATCGTCCACTGCTTTCATTATAAGATGAGAGTCGTAACCTCGCAAGTTGTGAAAGAAGATGGGCAGCTTCCATGTCTTTGGGTCAAACTTTAGTTGAAGATTGCATTTACTGTGCGCCGCTCCTCTGAACTTTCCGCTAATGTGATCATGGTCTCTACTTTTGGATTGGCTTCCTCACTGAGTTCTAAACCACATATCCAACAATGTGTGGCTGAGTCATACTGTTCTTGGTCTTCAGGCGTCATTATGATTTCAGATAAATTCAGATTATTAGAACAGTCATTGCGCACTTGCTGCATGCGTTTAAGAAGTATTCTGCAGCATTAGGCCCTCTATATAATTCTGGCGTTGAATGAGCGCCATCTGACCTAACAATAATGAAGGCAAATGAACAAATCTGATGATTACTCATTAAGACTGTTTTTTCGAAGTTTTTGTGGCGCTGGCCCTTCATAAGGAACAATAAGCGACTCGAAGTCTGCGTAAACTACGTATGGGCTCGTTTGCAGCCGTTTCCAGTTCTTAAAACTAACTTTAGATCCTGGCGGGGCGTAATTAGTTCTGTATTACAGTCTACAGAACTTTTACAATGTTTTATATGTTCACTCGCGGCTTGCACAGATGGAATTCTTGTTAAAACATTTTCTGCTGAATTCTGTTTGCCATGATCTTTTGTAGTATGCTTCATTTAGTCTACTCATCGTTCGTATCAATGTGTAATGTGGTAGCCCCGCTGGTGGTGAATGATCAGTCGTAAAGTCAATCATTGATTTTTGTTGGTTCGCTCCTATTGTTGGATGTTCTTGGGACACTTTAATCGCGCTTGTAGATTTGTTTCCTTATGTGTATTACATTAAACAGTTATTAGTTTGTTTTTTGTTCTTCAAACTGATCAATTTGGTCTTACACTAACAGGAACAGGACACTCCACTAAAGTTAAGATCATTGATGTTAAGGGTGAAGTTAGACAACTCTCTCTGCGTTTTTGCGGATATTAATGCAGCCTTGCGTGAACACACCACATTATAACATTTGTTTGTCTGAATTTCTTTATGTTTTGAAAACTGCTTTTTTTGCAATAATGCTGGAGGTAGAATGGAATGTAAGCCTTGCCTCAATCGGCGCATACTTAGACTGTTTTAATCTGATTCTCTAAGACTTCGCCCTCTGAACAACCAGAGCCTCTCATTGTTAGCTTCTTCAGCCGCCAGCGTCAAACTGTGCAAGCAGTTCGTCTTGCCCAACTGGGAGTTTAAGTCATTAGTGGGAAAAGAATGTCTGTTGTTTACTAGTCGAGACCCCCCTGATTCTAGATTTTCTTCATTTTGTTACATAGTCGATTAAAACAGCTAACATTACTTTAACTGGCGGGTTATTGTTAGTTTGCCTGGAATACTTGGAAATAGCATGAAACAACACTTGCCTGTACGTTTGCTGGATCAATGACTTCTAAATCAATATCTTTTCAGTGTTTGATAAACGCTCTCTCTAAGCTTTCTTCAAACAATTCGTCTTGCCTTCATTATATCTTAGCCTTGTTGAGTTTTTTCTAACTCACAAATATTTATTTAAATTAAACAAAATACTTAATCCAGAATCAATATCAACGGTCTTTTTGCGCTTGGACTCATAAACTAAAGTATAAACGCCCTTTGGCGTTGTTATTGTGAGCTGTTTAGAACAGAGTTTTAATGTCCTCGTTTACTTTTTTTAGCATTCTTTTTGATCTGTCGGGGTCTGGCTGTGGAGAATAAACTTGTCCTCGCCTTTCTTTGAAGATCAAACTTTGTCTTTTGTAGTCCTCAAAATCGGACCTGGTAAACGATTAAATTCTTCATCGTGATGTTTGAGTCAACCAAGAGCTTTATTTATTGTCAGTTTAACGACTAAGTTTAGCTGTTATTAGTTGAACCATAGCTGTGTGCTTTTGGAGTTTAGTTTTTAATTTTTGCCAGCCCGCTTTACAGCTAATGAACACCACGAGAGCTCAAGACAAACCTCCTAGAGGTAAGGTAAAGCTGCGGCGTGCGCCTATTGCCCGTTGCTAAGTGACCTACACTCGTACCTGTGATAGGGCACTTATAGTCGATGCTCCGTATTAACTATGTAACAGCATTAAAGCAGGCAGAATACCTTCGTGTGGTTTTGCTTGTATTTTGAAGGTCTTGGCTCTTGTACTTGCTGCATTTGGTAATGTTTGTTAATCTAAGGTGTTTATGTTTGTGGTGTTTCTACTTTCTCTTCTTTTGGTCGGCGCTGTAGGCACGTTTGGATAAACCTGAACAGACTTGCTTTTTTATAAAATAAAATAATTTAGTATTGTGATATCTTTTAATCTGTTATTTTCAATATTCAGCCTGCGATATATTATTAAAAACAAATGTAACATTAAGCGGTTTTCGGCTTCTTCTTTTTAATCAATTTGAATGTTTATTACGTCTCTCACAGGCTCTCCGCTCCATGCAACTGATTATCCTCTGTTGACCCTTAGGTCAATCCATATATAAACGTATGTTGTTGTTAAATAATCATCAAGTCTTACACTGTGAAGGGTTGTAGATCTTTAGCCACAAGTCAACTGTTGGATTTCTACACCTCACACCTCCAAACAGTTTCTTATTTCATCAAAATGCTGCTAAGGTTTTAAGCCGCTCTAGCATAGATTGGTTTAGGACCTGCCCTCAATCGAAACATTGTACTATCGTTATGTTTGGATTTAAAAAAACTTTTCACTCCTCTTTTGAATGGTTTCTTCTTCTTCACACAGCAATAAAATACCTTTGAAGCGATCTTGCTGAGACGCTAAAACTAAAAATTCCTATAGTGTCTGCCCTGCTTCTAGTTATGTTGTATGATGAATCACTCTTTTCGTAATATAGTGCTATTTTGTCTGATATTGGTGCTCATCAGCCTTGACTAAAATTAGGGTTGCTAACAACGTCAACTCTAACGGAGATTGTCAGAAATGCTGACATTGCTTCGGTGGTCTGTTGATCTGATAACACGTTTGTATTCGTTAAAAAGTTAGTTCATATGACAGGCTGTCTTTTATGCTCCTAGAAAGTATGGGGCATGCGCACTTTTAACAACTCAAAAATTCTTAAGGGAATGAGGAAAAGCGATTTCCAAACGCAAAATGTACAGCCACATATTTTTGCCGTCTTTAGTTATCTGCGGCCCTATTTCTATGTTTTAGTGCTTCCTTCATTTTCTTTCCTTGGAAAGCAAGATCAGCCTTTCATTCCCAGTGTTAGCATAGTTAAGAATAGGTTAATAATATGTCTGCCATTGATGTAAAGGGAAAATATTTCTTGCCCTCAAGTTTTATAGGACATTTTCTTAATCAATTGCCCGCACCAAATTCTGGACAACTGTCCTTGTTTGTGACTGTTGTTGAATCAAGTACTATTTTGAAAGTAAGACGCCGCAAGAGCCTGGCACAATTCACTTCATCTGCTCCTAGGTCCGGAAATTGGACAGTTAAGAATTTGATCTGCATCAATAGTAGGATGGATGATTTGGAACTGTAATCTTGTTTTAATCCCTCACGCAAAGGGTTCTTTCAGTCTTCTATGGGGTCAAGAATCGAGCCATATGCCATGTAACATTTTTTTATTAAACCAAAATAAAAAAAATTAAATATTAAAGAAACATGCAGGCATTGAAGATGAAGTTTTGATTGTTTTTGATCGTTGGGAGACGGACATGAGTGATTCCCTTGGGAGCGGCATCGCTCGGGGCTTCATTGCATGAGAATTAGCCTGAATTCGGGAGTACATTAAACCAAGTCGGTATAAATTATACCGAAAGTAAGGCCAGATCATTTACCTAAGTTTGAGGGTGGGGCCAAGAAACCTCCCTGAATTATAGACCCTAATGATTTTGAATGTAAAAGATGACATTTGTTTGTGAGTGAGCGCCAAGGAAAACTTGTTCAGCTTACAACTAAAAAAAGACCCATCAAAGTTTTTAGCCGTTGGGTTCAATTCGAAAATAGACCTCAGTTTGTGAAAGATCAAAATGCCTTAGCCTTGTTAGGCCAAAAA
The DNA here is from genome assembly GCA_018398815.1 of Conus ventricosus. Taxonomy (NCBI): domain Eukaryota; kingdom Metazoa; phylum Mollusca; class Gastropoda; order Neogastropoda; family Conidae; genus Conus; species Conus ventricosus. The sequence continues at coordinate 4,694 of JAFLJL010000925.1, forward strand.
TTTAAGGGCGGATGGCAGTTGCTAAACTTCAAAACACACTGCAAGAAACTCCAACAGATAACCAAATGCAAAACATGGAACTTAAAGTATTATATCAAATCAGAGGCGAATTAATAAATACCAATAGAAGCAGAAGAAAAACCAGTTTTACGTTAGTGTTACAGCGTTATAAAAACATAATTAATGATTCCCCATGCCTATGCGAGAATTATTAGCCATGATCGTACTTTAAGAACCATCAGAGGCGAAGTAACAATCAATTTAGCAAACTAGGTGAACTAGATGAGCATAAAAAAAGAGAAAAAGAAAAAATTCGTTGAGGCTGATGACGCCAACTTAGGGCCTGATATTAAGAAAGAATAGCCAAAGACTAAAAGATCTTGACCAAGAGAGATCAGCAAGACTAGAAGTGACAACTACTAGCCGAGACCATTACGAACTCAAGTGATAGAATAACGAGAAAACTATGAAAAAATTTTATATGAAGACACAACGCTGCAGAACGAATACGAACATGTTTAGAGAGCAAGGTGTCACATTAGCAAGCGTTTAACGGCCTTTAGGATTTGCAATAAGTACCCTGGTGGTGGCTATTACTGGCGGTGGTGGAGGCAAAGTTCAGTGCCTCCATCGCCTTCTCCTGATAAATCATGGGTTAAAAAAAAACAGCTTGATCATCATGCAGTTTATTAAAAAATTAGATGGTATAAAAGCTATGACTCTTTGCCAGGTATTTTAGGGAGGAGTATCGTTAGGCTGGCTTTTTGTCTACGGCAAAAGCAAAGTAGTTGGCTTTTATGGCCCGAGCACTTTTGGCCATTGTTCTCGTAATAGGTTGGGTTAATTTTTAGTAAGATAAATGACCAAGGTAATCCTGGGACAGTTAATCCAGAACAAAGCGCTGTCTTTTCATATTCATGGTCATCGCGACCAGAGTCGCGAGCTTTGCGCTGAGCCTTCATGACTTTGGGGTGTTTGACTCTTCGGGGATTGGAATGGGACTTATTCTTGGGTGTTTCTTTTATTGTTTGTAATATTACTGAGCCAGAATTTATGTCGTTTTCCCAACCTTCTGTTCATGCCTGCCTATAAGAATTTCATTATTTAGTTTATTATAGTACCTATCTGGAGTCTGAGGTCAGATGGCGCATGTATAACCAGTGCCAACAGCAAAGTCGACTTTCGATCTTGCGTATTGTAAAACATGTTGGTACCTTTGAATGCTTGAAGGTAAATCATGTAGCATTAATGCGTCCTCTAAATTTGCTAAGTATTGTTTGGTGGTCAAAGCCGTAGAAGGATCAGTTATGCTCGATCTTGTTTTGTGCTTGCGGACCTAGAAACACCAAACGTAATTACGAATAAGAGTCGTTTAGTCGTCTTTTCCCGCTTAACTTGAGCGCTTTCCTGTATACACGCGTACCCAGAGCTTAGAAGTGACTAAGGCATTAAATGTTGTCCATGTGTTTTAGGCTCTTGCTGTAGGGACCCAGGCGGACAGTTTTGCCTTGAAAAGAACAGTTTTTTGAAAGGAGGATGCCAGTCATAGTTATTTCTTTCTGTGCGTGCCGAAAATAAAGGTCGCCTAGGCCATGATTATGATCCAACTTTTGTCTAAAGTCTGTCTTTGATGTTAATATTGAATTCGCGTTACAAATCCTTTCAAAGCCTTCATGTCTATTCTGTTGCTGAGTGGATTAACGGTTTTGTCATGGCAATGGCGCTTGCAGTTCAGTCAAAATACGCCTGAAGGTGTAAATAGAAAATGAAATCTGTACACTGACCTCACCAAAGGAATCATGGTGATTTAAATGATCCAGCATACGACACTCCACACCCAGTTGTTGTTACGCAAAAAAACACAGCAAAGTTTAACTGGTTCTGATAAAAAACTGCATCGGATGGACTAAACCACGTTTCTTGATGTGGGTCGCCTTTCAATAGGGGGTTTAAGATAGCTCTTCAATGGGTAATCACCTTTTTATGAAAAAGAGGCAGTCTGGGTCACTGCAATGTCAAGAGTATCAGTTGCTATATTTTAAGATTGTAGTGCGGCCCAACAGAATTTTTTGCGCCAGTTATATTTGGAATGCACTCATTTTTAATTTGTTTTAAAAAATGTTTGTAAACAATAACAACCCAAGACCGCCCTTCGTTTTTAGAACATGCTATTAATAACGAATGCGGGGCCCAAACTGGTTGGCTTCATGAAATATTTACAAAGTCGTATGGTTTAATATAAGTGAAGCCAGGGAGAATAATGCAGTTCTAAAAGTTACTAAAGATGGGAATGTAGTTAGTCGGTTAAACATACCTGTTGGTTATTACGGGTTTTGTTCGCTAAAAGAGAAGCAATGAGTAATTTTGACATTACTCTCAAACTTAACAATGCAAATCTAAAAACATGTTAACATTCAAACCTGAAGAAGAAGTAGCACATTACCTTTTTGATGTAGAGCTAGCTAAAATGTTAGGCTTTGCAGATGACATTCATAGATTTAGAGTTGTGCCAAACAAAACTATTATGCGGGGGAAAATCCGCTCGATCTTGCATTACATTCATTACTCTATGTTCATTTGATGAGCTGAGCACTGATGAAAACTTATATGTGGAAGGCCCTCAACTGTTTTAGAGCTCTTCGGTCAGGGGAAGGAAGCAGCCCATATATTGTTTCGATTATGAAATTATTCACTTCCTAATTTTACAGTCTTTAAAAGATTAGGTTTGTGGGAGTGTAGATCATTTAATATAAAAATTCAAAGACAAACAGGTAAAATCGTGAAATTGTTGATAAACTGACATTGTTTTGGAAATAAAATAATAAGCTGTACTAAAAATGGTCGCGTGGGACAGAAGAATCCGGAGTTACATTAGCGCCTGTAAGGTGTATAATTTTAGAATTAAAAGACCTTGCAGATGTTGCGGACTTTGAAAAAAACGGTGAGATAGGCGCTTTGTATGGTTTTGAGTACACTAAAGATGGTGATTATAAACGCAAAGGGGTGGCGACACCAAAAAGTTTCCTAAACAGAACACGGGCGAAATCTAGAAGCAAATAATGTTGGTCAGTATGAATAAAAAAATAGTTCGAAAACCTGACCTCAAATGGCACTTAGAACCATATTTAGAAGGGGAAATAAAATTTGAATTCATAAGCCCATTTACATTTTTTGGTCGTCAAAAAAGTTTCAGAAAGCATTCAACTCTGGCCCTTTACATGTAATCTTATGCCGGACGGACAATAGTCGGAAAGAAATTGAAATTAACGCCGTAAGGGAAAAAACAGTACATCCTCCACAGAAAAGAAACAGTTGTAAAAAAAGCTTCTACAAAATTACAGTTTTTTCCCAAAAGCAGAAAATTAGGAGACACGTTCACAATGATATTTGAAATTTCTGTCTTTAAAGATGGGAAAGAGGGATGGGGTTGTGGGCGTTAGTGACGCCCTTATAAAAGGAATTAATATTAGCTGGCAAAACTTAGACGTTAAACGCCTTAACGTTGTTGTCGTCGTTCTTCACAACGGTGAGGATATTAAGGTTATAACAACCAGCGACAAAAATTAATATTAGTCTAAATAGAAACGATCTTACAGGACTAAATTGGTTTTAATCTTACACATTTAGGCTCGTAGGGTTTTATTATACTGAACAAGTTTTGACGGAGAGTATGTAAAAATAATAACTGGATTAGATTAAACTCTGTTATAAAACAAATGGAGCAGTTAAACTTATGACAAAAACTCCTCATTGCTCATTGATTTGTGGGCAGATGGTTGGGGAAAAAAACAATATTTATCCTCGACCTGTTACAAACGTTTTTTCGTTATAATTTTATCATATTGTGGTTTTTCTGTCCAACACTTAAATGGAACAAAGCATATCATGATAGAAGGTTTATATGGACAGTTGATGACATATATTTATTTGACCCTAGCAATAAACTGAGTGAGTGTTTAGAACATTTTATAAAACTGTTTGAAGGAACGCAGACACTATTTATTTTAGATGACTGTTCGGCAGAAAGAGACAAAGTTAAAAAGAGAAACACTTTGTCAAAACTAGCTTTCCAGCGGAAGACATGCTAGAATAAGTGTGTGGATTTTATGCCAAAAATATAATCAGTTTTAAAAGACTTTAGAGAACAGTTAAAGACTGTAGTGTTTTTTTCACATGAAAGACAGAGACTCATTTGAAGAATGTTTGGGGTGAAAATGATGTTATTGAAAATGACCCGGAAAAACATAGGATTAAACAAAACTAAAATCTGGGAAAAGTTTAGTAAATTAGTATTAAAAACGGATAACCCTGCACAGTATGTTTGTTTGTAGATAATCGTTTTTTTTTGGGTATTGAAGTCTTACTTGTCAGAGAACAGGGAAACCTTTTTCTGGCTCACTTTCGCCCGAAAACTGGTTGAGGGCGAAAGTGAGCCAGAAGAAGGTTTCCCTGTTCTCTATCCATTTAACAGCCCAATGGACACCAATGCATATGAAAGAATCTGCAACGAATTTAACATTAATCCTTCAACTGATTTTAAACAAAAGTTAGACCCCAATCATGGGTTTAGCACATTGTTTTGGGGGGTACAAAAAGAGAATATAATTATGACTACTGGCCTGGCCCCACCCCCTTTTCAAACCACAAACAAGTTCGATGGGATCCATAGAACAAAAACACCCTAATGCTTGGGCAACATTTATCTTAATGAAAGTGAAAGGGCTAACAATGCCAGGAGTGCAAAGACTTAATGAATCCTTAAGGACTACTTTTTGGGACCTATTAGGAGCACAAGCACAGACCAAGTCTAGCATAGTTGATCAGTCTACAGGCTTTGACGCCAGAAAACAATTTTAAACCAATTTAGAAGATGCTATTAACTCTGCTGTTGATTTGCCTGCCAGCATACAAAGGTATCAAGACGTTCTTACACATGCTAGGGCAAAGGTTGACTTTGTTGAGCCATGGATTATACATGCTACCCTCTGACCTTAGACTACAGATTGGCATGATACAGAATTATAACAATGAAATCCTCATAGCTGGAGACGACCAAAACTTAGGGCACAATCAAAGCTTAAACACAAGGCCCGCTCCATCCATTTTAAAGAAAGTCCCTAACCCTGAAGAACCCGAAAGCGACCCACAACCAGAAAGCGCCCCACAGCCAGAAAGCAGCCCAGAAAGCACACCGCCTGTTGATCTACCTCGCACTGACAGTCATACTAGCGAAAAGACAGCTCTTGTTGTATTTTTAACTTTTACTGGATTAGCCATACTTTTTTCACTAAAAAATTAATCCAGCAGCTAGCACTCCTAACGTCCACAGATGGTCAGCCATAATAACCAGCAACTTTGCCTATAGTAGACAAAACCCAACTAACAACACTGCCTATTATGCCAGGCAGAGCATCAAGCGCTTTGGCAGCTAACGTCTTTAATAGGTTTGCTAGGTGGTGTAATTGTTTTCTAATCCAACTTTTACCAGGCTGAGGTGTTGGAGGCGTTACTGGCCCTGTTGGCGCACTGCCGGTTAAAGCATAAACGAGGTAAGATAGAAAACCCAAACAGCCTTTAATATCAACTATTTAATCCCCTGCCCCTGAACAGAGTCCTTTTTCTTCAGCTAGCGTAGTTTTTTCATAAAGATTCTGTTTAAGTTTCTCTTTTTCTGCTTGTTTGTGATGCTAGTGCGCTCTTTTAGAGACAACATTCAAACCCTGGCCCCCTTGCAACCTTAAACCCGTTTTTTCTGCTGTATTATAACCTTTTTTTCTCGCCTAAATGTTATCACTGCATCAGTAGTTTATTTTTTTTTTCTTCTATCTCTCTACCCAGCCACTAAGTTTTGCCAAATTTGTTTTCTAGTTGCCCCTTTTTGACTTTAGCGATTTTAAGTCCCGGATTTTCACGAAGAAATGGAGAATCGCAATTGTTTCTAATGTTTTTCTGAGTTTCCCATTAAAACTCGTCTCAATTTCTGTTGCGCATCATTTATTTTTGGCCCAAAATTTAAAAAAGGGGTCATTTCTATTTCAGTTTGGGTTTTGGAAAACTTTTTTCCCCCAAGTTCTGTAAAAGATAACAGCCTCAGGCCAAAAATTAAAAAAAGTTTAATCCCTTTGGTCGGAAACGGGAATTGTTGTCAATTGTGTTTTAGTTTTAAAAATTATTTTGGGTCTGGTTTTGCGAACTTTTAAAAAAAAATTTCCCTCGGCTAGTTTTTACTACGATGGTTCTTTTATCTATCTAAAATCAAAAGGACGGGGGCCTTTGGGCGGTTTTAGTCCAAAGCTTATATAGAATGATTTAAATTCTTTTCTAATAGTTCTGCACGAACGCAAAAAGGGGGGTTTTCTGCTTCTTTAAAAAGGAATTGAAAAAACCCTCTGTCCCCTTTAAAGCTCTTCTGCAATGAAGACCGTTTGTTTCTCTTTTCTTAATGGGATCAATTGCGTCAGAATCTTCAGCCATTTTTTTTTTTTTATATTCTTTTTTTTTTTTAAAAAAAATGAACTATAGGGTTTGTCCCCTCGACCAACGAAAAGAAAGGAACCCCCAGGGCGTAAAAGGTATAAGGCAGACTGAAATTAGTGTAAAAAACCCATCAACAATTCAGCCGGGAAAAATTTTTTAATAGTTAATTCCCGATCTTGGCGCTGACGATGTTATAAGCCAGGCATGCTAAACATCTTTCAAAAAGATATTAAATCGACAGACCTAATGCTACGTTGTTGCTAATTTGGGCGGGGAATCGTTAAACATATGGCAAAAAAGGAGGGTAGAAAGTCTTTGTACAAAACGAGGCAGAAATTTTTGCCCTCTATTCGCCCATGGCTCCCTAAAAAAAAAAAAAAAGAGAAAGTTTTCGGGGAATCAAGACCCAAACGGTCTTAAGCAAGGTTTAAAAAGCGGAGGATGCAAAGAATGTTTTTTAAAAGATGAGGCTAGCAAAAGCATTTGGCAACAGATTCTGCACCCCTCTATTTTTTTGAACGTTAAAGACGCATAGCCATATTACCAAAGGCGCACTAAAAAAAAAATTTATTTATAAAACCGACATTTACCCAGCGTTTCGTTTTTCTGTTGAAGACCCTTTGCTAAATACGCAGTTAGTGACATCTCTCTTTTTTGATTTGTTTTAACCCCGAACTGGCCAGAACAATTTAACCCGTATAAAAAAAAAAAAACGTTATTTATTATAAAAAGATTAACCTCCATACAGAAAAAGAAACAAGCGAGACACTTTTTGGAAACATAACACTAAATCAGTCTCTGAAGTCTTTAAAAGGGAATTTTTGTTTTATTTACTGAAGGAACAACTTTTTTCTAGGAATCAAAGTGTTTTATAATAAAAAAATTGATGGGTTTGATGTGCAATAAATGGCAAGTCCGATCAGTTGTACGGGTCGCGGACTTTTCCCCCACCCACTTGATGAAATAAGAAAGTTATTCGCGGGGGTTTTGGGCAAAGTGACCCTGCGTTGATCGGATTAAAAAATTCGCCTTAGATGAAAAGACTCAAAGACTACTTAAAAGTAAATAGGGGCTGTGGCTGGTTTTTTAGTCCACTTTTGACAACAGTTGTTTGGGTGGAGAAAGGGTAGGGCAAGAGGGTAAAAAAAAATATTCACAAAAAAGCAAGGAAACGCCCCAATAAAAATGCATATTTTATGGTTTTGTGATGCTCAGTTTAAACTTGAAGAAAAAGGCTAAAAGACTTTGGGTTATTAAAATGTAGAAGAAAATTCTAATAAAAACAGAGGGAATTTGAATTCCTGCCCAAAGATCCGCACGTTCCTCATCGGGGGATTACGGGTGTGGGAAAAACTGTCTTCGTACTTGATTTGACAAAACAATATACGGGTTTATTACGAACACATTGTTTTTTTGCCAAAAAACCATTAAGCACAAAGTCACAAAGAAAGAATTTTATTTGGACAGACGAGAATAATTTCTAGTTGATCCACGACAAACTGACGTTTGTTTAGAACTTTACTATAGACAATTTGGGGGAACTGAAACACGTTTTTTAAATGATGACTGTTCGCTGAATGAAACTTTTTTAAAAAAAAAAAACCCCGTAAAAGCTGCCTTAGCGGTCGTCCCGCCTATTTTTCGTGTGGCTCTTCCAAAAATACAATGCGTCTTAAAAAATTTCAAAATCGCAGTTAAAATGGGTTTGTATTTTTTTACATAAGGACAAAGATATTTTTGAAAAATTTTTAAGTAAAAATTTTATATAATAAGGGACAAAGATGAGCTAAAAAAATAAAAGAGCAGTTAAAACATCTAGCACGCTAAGCTATGCTTGGGGACGCCCCCCCCATTCCAATACGTTTGTTTATTGAAATTGTTTCATTAATTGCTTTTAAAAATTTGTTTATTAAATTTTAATATTATAAAAAGAATGTCTCGGGGGCCAGAATCAAAAGCGCAGCTAGCCCAAAATGCGCTTGTAGAGCAAAAGCCAAACAGACAAAACCCGAGTTTGATCTAATGGGAGTGCCAGGAAATTTTTTATGGATTTGAGTACACAGTGGGGGCTTACAACGAACAGAAATTAAAGAAAAAAACGACGAAATACCCCCCCTAGAAGAGATAAGAAATTAAGAGCAAACGTTTTTGGCAAACCAATACAAACTTCAAAAAAGAGAATGCTTGGGCGTTCCTTCCTAAAATTTGAGGGGATTTTAAAGTTGAACTACGAAGCCCAATGTAAAATTTGTAGAACAGAAATTTTAAAAAATTTTAAATGCAGGACCCGTTTTTGTTACCTAGTTCCGGGAACAAAACAGAAAAAACATATGAAATAACAATCGGGTTCTAAATATATGCTACAAGAAAAAAACCTTAGCTGAAGGGGGGGGTGACACCGTGGTTTAGAATTTACCCCAACGCACAGTCACTGCCTAAGCAAATAAACATGATTTTTCACTTTTTTATTACTCCGGGGGGGAGATACTTTTTTTGCCAGAACACACGAAAACAGAGGTTTAAAAATAAAGGCTTAAAATTTGGATCCCCCTCTTGGGCTCGTTTTTGCAATTATAAAAACGGAGAGAAAAAAAACACCTTAAATATTGACAAGGTTCTGGAGGTGACAAAGAAAAACAAAACAGACTCGGCTTTATTTTCATTAAGTTTTAATTTTTTTGCTTTTTAAACTCTTTTGAGAAGGCGACAGAAAGGATTAATAAGAAGATATGAAAAAAGATTAATTTTAAAAAAATAATTTTATCAAAAAATCTGTTCAACAGTTTGGGTTTTAAAGCAAAAAAACGGGACTTAAAAGGAATAGAAAGCGACTTGTATAGGTATGGGGCTACCAGAAAGAAATATGCAAAGCTTTAAATACTCTTTCTTATGAATTACGGGCTCCTCAGCTGTAGCAGCGAAGTGCTGGGTCTAGTGTTTTCTTTAGCCACGGGGTTGGAGCCCCAGCCCTTTTTAAACATTGGGGGGTTTTGGGTTTTGGGTTTAGGCCCCGGCTTGATTGTAAGTGCTTTTTTAAAAAAAAATTAACTCCAAAATTTACAAAAGCACACGCCATTGTGGCCCTAGCATCAGCAAAACTTTGTCATAAGATTAAAGAAAAAAGCAAATCATTACGGAAAGAAAAATTACAGACAAAAAATTTGAGAAGTTTATGGTGATGTTGAGGAAAAAGCGGAAAAAAATTGAACTTCAAAAGGGGGGGAAAAAAGACGTTTCTTCGCGACAGTAACACGATGCAATTAAAAGGCATTAAAAAAACAAACCATGATCAGTTAACCCAAAATGGGCCAAAAAAATAATTTAAAACAAAAAAAAAAAATTATAAGTTTAGCAAAATAAAACATTTTTTTTTTTTAACTCCTGTGTTTGGGGGGGCAACTTGAAAAATCTTCACGAACAAAGGATTTTTTAGGGGCAGCCTTTTAGACGTATAGCGCCGCCAGAAGAGAGTCTTCTTAAAAAATACCGGGGGGGGTTTTTTCATAATTCTTTTCAACTTCAATACGTCTACGCCCCAAAAAGGACTGTAGCTCAAATTCTAACATCGCCCCTGCCTCCCAGGAGCATAAAATATTTTATTTTTTGTCCAAACGGCAAGAGTTTTTGAGTTCCCCGCATCTTCAGTAATCTTTTTTTTTTTTAAATTTGATGCGTTCACGGGCTTAAGCCTGTTGCTTTTAAATTCTTCATTTTTCATGGCGCGAAAGACTGGGGCAATCTCCTAACCCATTCTGTTTCGTTCTTTACCATAATTTCTCTGTAATTGATAGGTAAACAACGTTCAGTAGATCTTATTAAAGTTTTTTTACGGGGCGTTCGAGGGGTTCCTGGGATCCCCTTTTTAACTGTAACATGTGTTTAAAAACAGGGTTTACAGAACCTTTAAAAACTCTTTCCCTCATAAACTTCAACCTCCTAGGATATTTTTAATGGGCCTCGCATGTATATTTGTTGTAAAGCCAAGCCACAGCATTTAGCTTTATCTTTTTAAAGGCCAGCGTCTTTGTATCTTGAACCCTTTTCAAAAACTGTCAGAGCATACAAAAACTTTTTTCTTCTTATTTTAAAAATTTGGAAGAAAAACAAGCCTCGGGGGGTTCATTTGGAACTGAGTTAACAAATCTGGTCTTATTTTATTCTTTTTGGGGCAGGCAGATTATTTCCCAAAATTGCTTGTTTTGAAACCCAGTCTTTCGCACGATTCAGACACTTAGCGGCTTTACTTATTTTTTTCAATAGGGGTCTTTCCCTTTTCCCAAAACCCCTTTGGGAGAATAATTTTTTGTCTCGTTTTTTAATTGTTTTTTTTCCTATAATTTTTTAGATTGAATATGCAGAAGAGAGATTGCCCCCATGCACCTATAATAAACCCAAATTTTTCTGCTATTTTCTTTTTCTGAGGTTCAAAAAAGTCAACAGTTCGGGCGGTGGCGATGTTAGAAATTTCTTTCCTTCACTAAGTAATACTCTTCATTGCGTCTAAACGTCGGGAAAATTTTGGCTCACATGTCCCTGTTCCTTAATTTTTTATTAATAAAGTTAAGTGACAATTCGCCTTTTCCGAAACGTCTCTTCCTTACAAAATTTTCTATTCCCTTTTTAGGGCTTCCTCTCTTCTGGGCCCGCAATTAAAAAACAAAAATTTTTGCTTCCGAGAAGGCCAAGGCTTTAAACAATCTCCCCTCCAAAAAACCCTACCCCCCCCACTTTTTATAAATCAAAATTTTCTTATGAATTAATCTTCTATGAACTAACATTTTCTGGATAATCCCCTGTGTAAAAAAAAGTCTTTTGACCCCAAACCTGCAGTGATTACAACTTAACCTTAAAAAACGTCCCAATTCAACCTTCCTGGCGGGGCCGGCTTCATTTTAAAATTTTTTTTGCAAACACGCTATGCCATACAAAGGGGCCGCAAATTACCGCAAATGGAAATCGTTTTGAAAATCTTTTTTCATCATCTTTTATTAACAAAAATAATTAAAATAATCATAATACGAAAGGCTTTATGTTTTTTTTAATTAATAAACTTTTGTTGTTAAAGCTAAAAAAAAAGTCAACTAGTTTTGGCGAATCTTCTATTTTTCCCCATGTTGGGCGGTTTTATTCCCTAAAAAACATTTTGCAAGGGGGAATAAACTAAAACACCAGCAAGGCACTGCAAAATTTAAACCACTTTAAACTCATGGTTTAAAAGTATTATATTATTTTTTTTGCTTTTAAAAGGGATTGGAAAACTTTTAAAGTGTGAGGAGCAGCGACAAATCCGTAGCCCATGCCAAAAAGAAGTTATCCCCCCTTTGCGGGGAAAACTAAACGTTTTTGGGTAAAAAACCTAATATCGAACAGTCAAAAACGCCTACATAGACTTTTGAGAAGTACTACCTGGTACAACGCAGCGGGCAAAAAAAGGTTAGAATCGGGGGTCGACAATGTTAGTTTTATATGCGAAGTTAGTAAGAGAGGGCGCCATTTATTCAAAAAATTTTAAAAACGACTTATCAAAAGACCGGTTTTTAAAACAAGCCCCAAAACCTCGCAGGGTTTGTATTACGATTTGGGCCTTTTTTACCCATCTTTGGGGATTATACTTTAAATTTAAATTTTGATCTTTTTTTTTAATCGCAATAAAAAAAAATGAGGGGAAAAGACGCCAGGACATCGCAGACAGAAGCCCCAAAAGGTGAATGTACCAAAAGGGGAATTTACCGCAAGTGAGTAATGTTACTAATCAAAAAGGCCTGGCTGTTGGCTGGACGTAAACTAGCGAATGGAACGACTGAAAAAAGCAAAACCAACAACAAAACAAAAATTGTTGATGTAATACAACCCCCCACCAACAAAAACAACCAATTAACACAACACAATCACAAAAACAAACGATAAGATGTATTATTTTGTTTTCTGCGTTGTTTGGGTGGGGGGCAACAAATTTTTAACACAAACTTAGCACCCCCCCCCCCCCCCCCCCCCCGTCCCCTTCTCAAAAAAAAAAAAAAAAAAGGGGGGGGGCAACCTCCCGCTCGACCCTTTTTTCCCTGGAATAGTTTTTAAAAACTAAAAAAAAGTACAAGTTAGAACTTTTAAAAGTACAAAAAGTACAATTTGTACAAGTTTAGTTTTGTTATAGAAAACTTTTTTAAGTTAAAGCAAGTAAATTCAAGTAAATTTTAAAAATTCTTTTTAAGTAAAATAAAAATTTTTTGTTAGTAAAAGTTAATTTTGTTAATTCTTAAAATAATATTTGTTGGTTTTTAAGTTTAAATACAATTAATCAGCAATTTTTCTTTTAAAATTCCAATTCCCTACAGCAATAAAACTCGGGCTTCGAAGTTTTCCTTTTTTTTGTTAAGATAGTGATTTTTTATTAAATGCAGTTGTGTTTTCTGATGAAGAGTAGAGGTAGATTAACATTTGTGTGAAAAATACTTTTTTTTAAAGAGACTTGCTTGTATTATCGTAGTTTATTTTTTTTTTTCAAATTCTTTACTTATGCCCTTAGCCCTTTTTCATTTAAAAATTTTCTAGCAACGCTATACATCTTCGACCGTAAGCCAAAATATTCTTTTTTTAACTGTCCCATTTAAATCATCCTTCATCTTTCCAATTACTTCTTGTTTACAGTTAATGTAAAGGGTTGCTTTTTGGTAGTCGCAGGGGTCGTCCACCCATCTTCCTTTAGTACTTGTTTCTAAATCCTTTAGAATCTTCGGGGGACGTCTAGAAAAAAATTCATGTCGTGTAAATACCTTGCTTTTGGTACCGCGGTTTAAAGTAGTCTACAGAATTCTAACATTAAAACTTTGACACTCTAAAAATAAAACCGATAATCACCGGGGTTGCTAAATTAACATCCTTTTTTTTTTCACATAAACAACCCCCCTGTCGTTTAAAAACTTCTAAAGTCTTTATAGTTAGGTTTAGAGACCCGCTTAATTTCTTTTTTTTCTTTTGTAATAACTTACATCTTTACGATTTTGTACGTCTCCATATTTTGCCAAAACAGCTGTTTTTTTCATCAGTTTTTAAAAAAAAGTCTTTTTTTTTGGGCGTCGTGGCGGGTTCAAGATCATATTCTTCTTTGTAGGCCCCATAAAGGGGTCTTGGTCGCGATAATTAAACTGGAACAGCTGTCAGCTTTAGTCCGGCTTAGGTAAAATGTAGGAGTCTGTAATGGCACACATATTTTTTTTTGCCTAAGATGGGAACAAGTTAGGTGGTTTGTAGGGCTCATTTTTAATCTTTTTGCGGCTAGGGGGTTTTCGTTGTGGAGATCGGTAATTTTTTAGGTATTTAATCTACATCCAAGATTAGTCCCGCAAAATTTTCAGGGGGAAGCTGTGATAAAATACCTAACACAGTATTGCATCAGAGGCCCCTTTTAAAACATTTTAAAGTTTTCAGTGGAAGTGGGGGCTCTACCCACCCAACAGATTGTTACGTCTAAGTACATAAAAAGTTAGACGGTTTGTTTGGGTATAGTCGTCTAAATATTTGTTTTTTGGCTTTGCTAAGGTGTGAGCCATGCAAACCTCCCCTTAGTCCGCTTCAATCTCTGAAGTGTGGGTAGATCAGATTTTAAGCAATCTTGATGTTTGTGACTTTTGAATGCTCCCAGAAAGGCCAGGCCAGAGATAAAGGGTTTTGGGCTAACATAAATTTTTAGCAAGTGTTCTGTAATTTTTAAAAAAAAGTCCGCCAATAAACACACGTCAACCCATCAAAAGTGATCTGATAAAAGCCCCTTGTTTCACAGGTAAATTTTGCCCAGGCATCTTTGCGTTTCAAGTAAGGGCTTAGCCTTTTTTTCCTGTAAGTCTAGAGTAAAAATCTTCCCTTTTGCGGGGAGCGCCGGCTCGTCAAAACTTTCCCCCCGAGTCCATGTATTCAAAGGATAGCGCCATTTCGCACCAAAAATGGATCAAAGTATTGTTTAGTGATTGAAATCTTGTAGAGAACTTGCTAACTTTTCCAAACTTGCCATCAATGTTGGGCAAGTCTAAAAGGATAAAGATCAAGAGTAAAGGTCATGTACTTTTTTGAAGATTGTGCAATGCAGGTAAACCCTTATTTCAGAAGTCACTGCTTGCATAAGAATGAAATCGTAGCCTCGAGTTATGAAAGAAGATAGAGTTTTTCCCTGTCTTAGGGTCAACCTTAAGCTAAAAAATTACAATTGTTTTGGCGGGCCCCTCAAATTTTCCGTAATGTGATCGTGTTCCTTTCTTCGCGTCTTTACTGTTTTGGGGTTAGTTTTTTAAGCCGCAATCCAACAGGTGTTAAAGAGTCATAGGTTCTTTGGGTTTTAGGAGTCATAACAATGTTAAAGATTTAGTTGGTTGGATAACTGATTCGAAGTTGTTTCATCGCTCTAAAAATCTACGCTGCGTTGGGGCCTCTGTAAATCTCGGGGGTTGTGTGTTGACCATCTACCAAAAACAATAAACGCATAAGAAAAAATCTGATGGGGGGTTAATAAGGTTTTTTTTTTGTTTTTTGCTGTTGGGGGGGGTAGTACTGCGGCAAGAGCGATTCAAATCAGCATAAACCCGTATTTGGGGTATTTGCATTTTGGTATATTTTTAAAACTAACTTTTGAGCCTGGTTTGGTGGGAGGAGTTTGGTTTCACAGTTACAATACCTTTTACAAAACGTTTATGGTTGGCAGCTGCTTCTTAGTGAGGGCTTCTCCCAAAAACCCCTTTTACAAACTCCTGCTTAAAAAATTTTTGTAGTAAGGCTAACATCTGCTTTTTGTTCTGATTAAAACATAATGGCTCTTTGACACTGCAAAAATATTAATCCACATGTTTGTTAAGCGGTTTTTTCCCAAATGGGAGCATTGGGAAATCCTAAGGGGCTAGATTGTCTACTACGACCAGTTATACGTTTTAAATGATTGGTTTGTTTTTCCTTCAAAAAATGATATACTTTCTATACTCACTGGAAAGGTTTGTTATCAAAGTTAGCTCTTGCTTATATTGTTATAAAGGGAAAACCTGTTTGCTTTAATTTTGACAGGGTAATGTGCAAAAAAACCCACATAAAACACATGTCAAATTTTTTGTTTTAAGATGCCCCCCTTTTTTTAATCTAACTCTTTTTGGGGAAAATAAGAATTGCCAACTTAGGGTAGAACTTTTTTTGTCTCAATCTGTTCAAGGAGTCCCTTCAGACCACCAGAACCCCCCTTAACTTTGCTTCTCCTTGCATGGTTTAAACTGTGTAAACAGTGTCAGCCCCCTTTAGAGTTAAAGTCGTGAAGCTGATTACTTCTTTCTGTTTTTGTTGAAACCCCGCTTCCTGTTACTTCATCAGGGGATATAATCAATCAGAACGGTCCAAAGCACTTTAACTGGGGCTCCACTAAGAGACCTTGGGGTTTAGAGATAGCATGTCTAAAGCTTTCATGAACGTTCGGGGGTTAATGTGTCCAGTCACTTCATAAAATATTTGCTTAATTGTTTTCACTACTGAAATTTCTTCCTGTATATATTTTTTCCCTCCTCGGATTTACTTGTGGTCGTCATTTTTAAAACCCCCAATATTTTACGTAGATAAAAAAAATAAATGTTATAAAAGAAGGGAAAAACCCCTTTTTATTCTTCACCCCGCGTTCAACACTTCAAGCCATTAACCTTTCAATAAAAGCCCGCTAATATTTTTCTTTTCTAATCACTACAGTCAAGTTCATCGCTTTGTTGCTTCCTTTAAAAGTTCGCTATGATCTTTTATTATATTGTTTTCACATTCTCAAAACCCAAAAACACTAAAACAATGTTTAATAACTTTCTTGTTTCTCAAATAGTTCATTACCTTCTTAAATCAATTCACTGAGTTTTGGGAGCCATTTTTAAATCTAAAAAAAAAAAAAAAATAATTATAAAATTTGTTATTATCCCCAAATCTTTTTGAACGAAAAAAGATCAGGTTTAAGGGAACAGTTACTCCCTTTAAAGATCATCAGACAAAGCATTCGCATCTTCAGGGGAAAAATTTTTCAAGTAAAAAAGTAAACAATTTTTAATTGGGTTTTGGCCAAGACTCTGGGATTTTTTTCAACAGCTTTCAATACCTTTCTCGAAAGTTAAATTTCAAAAAGTTCTGTTTTAAATTCATCAACATGTCCTTTTAAAACCTTCTTTATCAACCCCAGCATTAATCGCCCACCCAAAATCCCCAAATTTTTCTGTAAGCTTTATAAACGTTTGGGGGTTCATTTTTTAAACCAAATTTAAAATCAAAAATTTAAAAAAAATTAATTAATCAGTTTCTTTTTTTGTGGGGGAAAAATAGAAAAAGGTTTATAGTGTGTGCGCGCGTGGGAGGGGTGGTTTAAAATTTAAATAAGCCCTCAGCCCCCCCCCCGATCGTTTGACCTGGTTACTGGGCCCCGCTTTGTAGGACAAAACGCTCGCACACACACACACACACAAACAAAACACACACAACACACACAAAACACAAAAAGATGGGGGGGTTGTTTGCAGGGGAGTGTGAAAGGAGCTTTTTTTTTGGTTTACACTTGAACGTCGTAAATTCGGGCAGCCCCCGATAGAAATAAACAGATCCTGTGATTATTTTCAGGACTCTGATAAGGGGTTTTGGCGGTCGCTTTAAAAGGCAGCCTTTGAAGTAACGGAGTGTAAACACAGCTCAAGTCGGTCGGAAATAAGAGAAAAAATGCGCACCCTTTAATAGCCAAGCGGTTTTTTCAAAAACTTTATTTTTAGGCCCCCCCGTCATGTTTTGTGGCTTTCCAATGAGAGGCTTTCAGGGTAGTTGTCGGAGAGTGAAGCGAAGCGCAGGCGGAGCTTGGGCCGGTCGAACACGAAGGGGAAAATGCAAACCCCCCAAAAACCAAGCGGTTTTGTAAAACCGTTCATTTTAGCCCCCGTCAGTGTTTTTGGCTTTCACTGAGAGGGTTGCAGGAATTGTCGGAGGTAACTGAAGGTTGTTTCCAATATTCTCCAAAATTCAGGGTCTTGCAGCATGGTTTGAATTTGTTTTTAACTTGCCGAAAATAAAACTGAAAGGGGACCAACATGTAAAACGGGATACCCATAAAGCACATTTCGTGCATGACGTCAGAATATCCACATTTTCCCCGCACCCACGTCTGCCAGTTAGGCCGTCACGAATAAAGAGCTCTAACCTTCCCCGGCGAAAATAATGCCAACCCCCCTGTCGATGGTGAACCGCGCACACGTGATTGGTGGCAGGTCTCGTGGCAACGGACTGGCAGAAACAGTCTAGCAGCCAGCCGTGAACAAACAGGCCGGTCAAACATATAAATTTTTTAGTTGATTTTATGTGTCTGAGAGAATGTAAATATGTATGTTCAAGATCACCCATATTATTCTACACGGAAACCCCCGTTTTAAAAGTACTAATTACGTCAATATTTGGCGATTTGAGGTGTTAATTTTTTTGTGAAACAGGTGTTAATTTGGCCAAAATTGACATGAGAGGACGTGATTTGTATGTGAAAAGGGGGTTTTCGTGCAAATTAAGATGGGTGTCGTGAACATACATATTTACATTCTCTGAGGCTGACACTGTGACTGGTGTTCTGGTGCTGACTGGTGCTGTCACCATTTTCTCTCAGGAGCCGTGTCGGCCGGATCCGGCAGAGCTCCTTTGGCATGGTGATGCTGCTGCTGCTTCAGAGTAGGATGCAGCAGTACCACTAGTGGGAGGCAGAGAGTCAATGGGTGGCTGGTTGGATATCCTGCCAGAAAAACGCTGGGGGGTGGCATGGAATCTTTCACTATAAGTCTTCCATTCATATAGTATGCATACTTTCCTTGCTTCTTGAGATACAGCACGGTGTCCCTCTGTGTCCTGGTCAGATCAGCCCCAACGCGAAGTCCCTCCCGACTCCGCATCCTGTCCCTACCATCCCTGTCCCTCCACAGCTTTACATTTCCATCCTTATTGAGACACTTAGTGAAAGGGCAAACAAACAAGGCTTTACACATTTGTAATCCAGCATTTTTGTTGCTGTAGTCTGAGCAGAGGCATGTATCAAACTTGTGTACTACTTAACTATGGAAAATTAACTTCCCAGAAAGTGATGACGTCATTTTTGCACAATATTGTGTGTGTTGTCATTTTTCTAATATTGCCTGACCACTTGCGTACAAGCTTTCATGCGGCATCTATGTTATCTACAAGAAAATAAACCCAGTCGAGTTTGGTATTAAAAGAATTGTTGGGAATTCGCCAATTCAGTCATCTCAATAGTGCAGATGTATTACATTTTTCATGACAATAACTAATTATCAAACCTACAGCCCCATTTGTAATGGCCGCTCAACCTTGCCGAACGCATTGCTGCCAGACCAGCTATGCACAGATGACATTCAGTTGGCCGAATACAGTGCGGTTAGCTGGCTGGTGGGGAGCGGCCTGCAGAAAACACCCCTTTTCCCTCACCTGCATTCACAGCTTGGTCTCTGCAGCTGTAAACTCCCTGTGACTCAAAACTAAGTAACTTGCTCTGAACAGCCGTGCCTCACGATGGTCATGGCATCTCTCCATCTGGTGAACTTGACAAGGATGGGGCGTGGGTGGTTGGACAAACGGGGCATGGAACCCAGACGATAAACACTTTCCATGTCTTCCTCTTGCCAGTTTGTTAGCGGAAAGTTTCTTGTCAAACACTGTACCAGGTTGGACATGCATCCCTGGATGGTTTCTCCTTTTTCTTCTTTAATACCATAAAATACCAGATTTGAGCGTCGTAAAAGCCTGTCTTGATTTTCTACAGCAGTTTCCAGTTGTTTGAGGCGGGTGTTTGTGTTATGAAGATTTCCTTGGATGTTCTGTAAATGTTCTTTGTTTGACTGTACTTGCTCTTCCAACCTCAATGTGCAGTTCTTTAGCATAAAATGCTGTGTATGTATTTCTGTACTGTTTTGCTTTAGTTCTTTATCCATAGCATCGAGTTTCTTTCAAGCTGCTCGTTGTGAGATAGGGCAGTACTCATCATATCAATAAGAGTATTTAGTTTGTCTTCTAATCGTGCATTTTGACTGTTAAGTTTCACTTCTAAATCATTGACAAATTCAGAATGTTGAGAGGGCCTGGATTAGATTCAATATCGCCACATCCCAGCAAAAGAAATCTGAGATTAGGAGGGGAGCACTGGAAATCATATGAACGAAATGGGAGAAAAATTCAGTTGATGAGGGGTAGGGGTGGAAATCAAGGCGGGGAGGGGAGTAGAAAGTCACAGTATTATGCTCGGAAGACGGAGGAAAGTCATCGTACGTACTGCGCTTTGCCCTGAAAACATCACCACACACTGTCATATGTAGGCAGAAAGGGCGCTGAACAGAATTTTTGTTGACAGCAACAGCCACAAAACAAACACTGCCACTTCTTGTCCATTGTGCACATGACCTGCAAACGGTTCATAACCACTGTCTCTGCACAATGATTTCATCGTCTTTTTAATCATAATTTTGATAAAATTGCAGCAAACTTACCTATAGCACAACGATAGCTCTGTACGTCTACTGCCATGTCAAATCATTAACACTCAACAGCCTCGTAGTGAATAGTAAACACATAGAACGTAGGAAGCTGGAAACGGAGCGAATTGTAAACACGTCTGCACTCGATGACTGCTCAGCTCAGACTCCAGACAGAGAGAGAGAGACAGAGAGAGAGATGGTCCTTATGCCCGCGCGCGCGTGTAGGGTTGTGTGTGTGTGTGTGGTGTGTGTGTGTGTGTTGTGTGTGTGTGTGTGTCTGTGTCTGTCTGTGTCTGTTTGTGTCTGTGTCTGTGTCTGTATGTGTGGT
>JAFLJL010000925.1:30000-47936 GCA_018398815.1 Conus ventricosus
ACCGCAACAGTTTGTTGCAATGGGGAAACCCTTTTAAAACAATGATAGATTTTACGGGAAGTACTCATCAGAGAGTATGGAAGACTTCACTACCCCGCTACGCAATTTCCCTTGTTGAAATTTTGTTTCGGGGAAAGACCCCAAAGGGGTGTTGAAGTCGGCGGGTGGAAAAGGGTTGTACCTACCCATGGTGACTAGCTGTCATCAGTGTGCCCTTTTTGTTTCATGGTGTGACCTACCCCAGGGTGACTACTGTCACAGTGGTTTTTGGGTTGTTGTCATGGTGTGACCTACCCAGGGTGACTACCCTGTCATCAGTAGGTCTTTGTTGTTGCCCAGGGTGTGACCTCCCCCCAAAGGTGACTAGCGTCATCAGTTTTTTTTTTTTGTTGTTGTAAATTGTCTGCCCAATCTCTAAATTTACAAAAAACCCAACATAAAAAAAAAAACCAAAAAAAAAAAACTTTTGAAACCATTATAAAACCATGCAGGGTACAGAGAGGGAAATTTAACCCAAGATCAACCCCCCCTAAATTTAAATGCGGATCCATCCCTGGGGACAGTATAAACCCCAGGGGGAAAACCATGTTCCCTTTCTTCAACACATTCCCTCTAAAAAACACAGAGAAAATTTTTACCTTACTTTTTTTTGTGGGGATCTTTAAATAACCAGTGGAACCATGATCCCTTAAAACGGGAAAAAAGGCCCGACTTTTAAGCCATTTTTCACCCCTCCACCGAGTTTTTGGGGAAAGTGGCCTAAACCCGGGCCTTTTTCCCCTTTTTGGGGGAAAAGAAGAGAGAGAGAACCCACCGGAAAACAGACAGACAGACAAGAAGAGAGAGCAGAAGACAGAACCAACAGAGAGGGGGGCGACACACACACACCACAAAACCACTTTTTCTCTCCCCAAATTAAATGACATAAAACCCCGCCATTTCTTCTGACTAATTTCCTCCTACAAACTTTTTTAAAAGGGGGCTGAAATCTGATCACTTAATTTACGGCTCGGGGCCCATTTTTGCACCTAGCCTGTCCTGTTTAAACGAAGCACATTTCGGCCCGGGTTGAAAGGGGTTTGAAATCAGAAATTCTAGTTTGGGCCACTTCACAAACCAAAATCGAGGCTGTCACGCGACACAACGGGGCTGCCCATTGTTGTTTTGGGGGCCACCACTCAAGAACTGTGTTTTTTGACTGCGTCTTTTTGTGACCACTTTTTTTAAATTTGTGTTATTTTAAAAGGCTAAAACTTTACTGAAGAACGGGTTTTTTATTCGGGGCCATTTTTTTTTATTTTAACCATGTTGGGGGAAACCGGGAGAAAATTTTTTTTTTAGAAAAAAAATTGAACAAACTGCTTTTGGAAATTTAAGGGCTATTTTAAAGGGGTTTTTTTGGGTTAAAGGAAATGAAAAAAGAGAACTATTTTTTAAAAAACGTTTTTTGGACTTTTTGAGGGTGATAAGTTTTATATTTTTAACATAAAACCCGGGAACACTTACTCTGAAAATTTTCTTCAACTAAAAAACCCTATGTGTAGAAAACAGGCCAAAACCCCTCCGTTTAATTTTTAAGGGCAGCGAGACGCCCAAACCTTCGTTCACACAGCAAATGGCAAGCGACCAAAAAATAAATAAAGCGAGAGATTTGGGCTTGCCAGGGAGGGGGGGGTGAGGGGGGTTTATTCATTTCGGGTTTTTGACATGGGCCCGTGTCGTTAGCCCCAGGGGTTGTTTTTTCTTTTTTGGGTTTTAGATTTTGTTTTGATTTTAACTACAGATTCATTTTTCAGGGGCAGGCTGATTTTGTGTATTAAGAGGGTTATATTTTTCCAAACTTTTCTAATTCGAACCGGGTTTCTTTCTTGCCTTAAAATTTCCCCCTTATCCCAACTAAATTTCGTTTTTTTTTAATTTTTCTGGAAAAACAAACTAGATAGGGTTAGGCACGCACGCCGCACTTAAATGAGAGAAAACCAGACAGACAGACGACAGACGAGAGGTCTTTGGGGCCCCCCCACACACACACACCAAACAGGGGCCCACAGACAGACACTCATACACGCGCGCCCGCGCGCCTCACACCTGCCGACAAACTGAGGGGCCAAAAAAAATAAAATACGGCTGCCCCGCTCCTCCCCCTCCCCCACCCCCCCCCCTCTCCCCCGGGCCTGCTGCTTTGCAAAAATTTTTACATCATTTTTTTCTTTGCCGCCGGAGGCGCTTTTAAAGCGCTCACATGCCCTTTTTTTTCTAACCCCGGGTTTTCATCATTTTTCCCTACTGACTCCCGGGACGGTAGGACTTTTTTTTAATTGCCTGGTTTTGGGGGGTTTTGGGGGTTTTAAAAATTCCCCCCTTTAAAAAAATTGGCGACCGGGTTTATTTAAAGGAACAAAATTGTGCTATTAAAGACCCAAAAGGGTTTACTTTAACTGCATGTTGAGAAATTTGTAAAAAAAAGAATAAAGGTAAAGCATGTTCGTTACCCCCAAACCGAAAAGAAGTATTGTTTTCCCCTAGGGGGTGGAGAAAAAAAAAAAAGTGAACCGATTTGTTTTGAAATGAACGACTATTTTCAAGGTTTTTTGGGTTTAAAGGAAATAAAAAATGACTTTAAACCGAAAAAAAATTTTGGGCAAATTATAAAAGTTTTTTTAACTGTTGAAGAAGTTTCCCTTTTTTTAAAAAGGGGCGCTATTTTGATAAAACAAAAAAAACCCAAAAAAATTTCCCATCACGCTTTGATTTTTGGGGGCGCTGGCTTGAGGCAGCTAAAGCCATTTTAAAAAGAGCAAAAACGAAAAAAACCCATGGCTTTCCCATTTTTTTTAGGCGCAGGGGGGAAAATGCCCGATTCGCTTTCTAGAAAACTTTTTTAAAATTTCTAGTTTTTTTAAACAACTATCCAAAATTTTCCCTAAGCTAGGAACCCATTAAAAAATTAATTTGGGGGGGGGGGGGCAAACCCCAAAACCATTTTTAAAGACTTATCCCAACTGGATAACGATTTTGGGAATGTTCTGGAAAACAAACTAGATGGGGTTGGGCAGACCTTAAAAAAAACCTAACCAGTATGGGATGGAGTAGGTGGGGGCCACCCACTATTTTCATAAAAATTTCCCAAAAAACAATGACGGATGTACACTATTTGGCATTAAGCCCCCAAAAAGCGGGCTACAGCAATTACTGCTGTAACTCCCCCCAAAACCCAGTTGAAACCTGGTTGAAAAAAAGGGGACACACCCAAACTGGGCCCAAGTGATCAAAATTTGATCCCCTTTGACCTGCAAAGCGCAGCAGCCTGCCGCTAATAAAACGTCACACGGAGCCCCCTTAAAACTGGGCCCAAGTGATCATAAAAGATCACTTGACCTGCAAAGCGCGGCAGCACCTGAAAAAGCCAGGGAAAAACAGGCCAAGTGATCCATATTTTCACTTGGCCTATTTGATTGGGTTGCGGGCAAGAAAACAGCCTTTTTTAGTCACAAAGCAAGAAGGGGCCCCCTAGTATTTTCACTTTTTTGTTTTTTGGGTTGGTGTTTGTGTGTTTGTCCTACCCCGCGCATGCAAAACCCCCACCCCCCCCCCCGCACGCACGTCCCCCCACCCCCCCCCCGGGATTCTATTGTGTTTTTTTGTTTGTTTTTGTTTGTGTTTTGTCCCTACCCCCGCATGCACACCCCCCCACCCCCCCCCCACGCACGCACTCCCCCCACCCCCCCCCCACCCCACGCATGCACACTAAATTCATCCACAAGTTCTTAACTGAAGTTCCCCCAAAGTCATTTTTCAAAACCCACCCTCAAGTTCTTCCCAAAAGTCATTCTAAAATTTTTCCCTTTAAGCATCCCCAAGTTATTTCCAATTTCTTAAAAAGGGTTCTTGATTAATTTTCTTGATTAAGTCACCTCAAGACCCATAACTAAGTCATCCTTTAATTTACAACCAATTTTCTTATAATTATAAAAAAAAATACAATCAATTTTTTTTAACCCTTAAATAGTAGTTTCCCAAATTTATAGTAACACCCCGCCTAAAAAAAAAAGGGCGTCATCGTTGAAATTTCTTGCTGGGCTTTCTCTGCATAGATCTTAATGAATTTTTTTAACAAACCGAAGAAAACCCACTTTAAAACATTCGGGTTTTGGGAAAGTCTTTTATAGATTTTCCATGTCTTTATTTATTGATTTTAAATCTTTTTTATAATACGCCAAACCCTATTTTTTTTAAAAAAATTTTAAAAAAATATTTTTCCCCATTATAAAGGGATCAAAATAAATGCTTTTTTTATTGGCTTTTTTGGCTTGAAAGTTGCCTTTTTCTGTATTTAGCGGTTCGGGTTTTTTTTAAATTTCTTTTTTTTCTGTTGCCATTGGGTATATTTTTTAAATAGCCGAAATTTAACTCCCCCAACACAGCAAGGCCCCAAAAAGGGCAATTTTTTTAAAATTTTTAAATTTATTCCATGAAGACTTTGGGGCCCTTGAAATCACATGGAGTTTTTATAGCGGCATAAAACCCAACTTTTTTTTCGGGGCTTTGGGGCGTTGTTATTTTTTCCTTATGATTATTTTCCCTTTAACAAAAATTTT
Organism: Conus ventricosus; assembly: GCA_018398815.1. Lineage (NCBI taxonomy): Eukaryota > Metazoa > Mollusca > Gastropoda > Neogastropoda > Conidae > Conus > Conus ventricosus. Next base: position 34,599 of record JAFLJL010000925.1, read on the forward strand.
TTTTTTGCCTGTTCCACTCTGCTAATTTTTTTCCTGCAAAAACACGCCCGGGAGTTTTTTTCACTGGTCCCCACCTTTTTCAGTGTTTTCTGCTGTTTTCCTGGCTTGGTTACTTTCCCCACCTAAAGCGTTTTTTCTGATTCTGCTGTTTTCCCAAGCTCGTTCTTTTTGAAGGGAAACAAAATCATATGAAAAAAGTTTTTTAAAAACCCATGATCGCTGGCGACAAAAATTTTCCCAAATCGTAATATAGATTCACAGCCTAGAGACTCAATGCTTTGTTAAAAAAGGATCTTGCTTTAAATCCCTACGTAAGATCTTTTTCAGAATCAAAGGAGCAAATCTACTGACTAGTTTTTGTGAAAAAACTAAAACCGTTTTCCCCACACTTTTTCCCCCATTCTAGACCCCCCTGCCCCTTCATCCTGGGTTTTAAAACTTAAAATGTCTTGCGGGGACACTGTTGAATCTGTTCTATGCGAATTCTTTTTTAGGGAAATGTTTTTTTTTTTTCCCCCCTGCTGCCAAAAATACAGCCTCCCCCCTTTTGGGGATAATAAACGGGTCATCAGCTTTGGCATTCATAAGTTCAGGGAAGGGGGTTTTGGCTTTCCTTTTAGCTGTAGTAGATCATCACTGTTCATGTTTTTTTTTAAATTATAATTATTTTTTTTATAAAAATGAAACACCGAAAAACGTTACCCCAAACCCTTATAACCCCTTTTTGCTGTTATTGGGGGACTAATGGTTTTGGGTACTCAATGCTTGGTAAAAGCCTGTTAAGAATTAAACCACAATCTTTGGGAAACAGACTTTTTAGGGTTTAGCAAAAACTGATTGCTATCATTGCAGCTTTTGGGTTGGGCCCCGAAAAAATTTTTTTAGTTAAGCAAGGAATAATTTTCCCGACAATATAAATATGTAAGAAAAAAAAAAAAATTTTTAAAAAATGGGTTCACTCGCAATAAAGATAGGCGGCGCTTGGGAATGCGCTTGCTTTTTGGGGGGCAGTAAAATTTTCATTTTTGTAAACGGGGGGAAAAACGGGGAAGAAAAAAACATAACAAAGCTAGGGGAACTACAGCGCACAAAAAGCCTAAGAAAAAGGGAGAGACTTGAGTATTTTGATTTTTTAATGACCCCACTGAAAAGACAGGGGGATGCACTTAAAAACATTTAAAAATTTTATCAAGCAATAAAACAATATTAACTTGGGAAAAGGCAAACCAATCGAGACATTGGGCCCCCCCCAAAATTCCCGTGACTTTTTCAACCAACAGAAAAACAAAAAATGCAAGAAATCGGGTTTAATTTTCGTTTTGGGATACCGTCGTTAAATTTTTTTGCACAAAATAATTGGGGTGAGTAAAAAATGAACAAAAACTATTATTCCCCAAAAGGATAAGGGAAGGGGAAAAACAGCAATAAAAAAGGGAAAACCAAGCACGGGGGTCATGAACAAACAGCAAAGGAATGGGTGTCTTTAAAAAAGCGATTTGGGAAATTTATTTAAACCCCCCCTAAACAAACAGAAAACCAAAATTTTTTTCCCAAAACAACTCCAAAAAGACACCCCCCAAATGGGTCTTCTATATTTACCCTCTGATAGGATTAGACAAAAAGATTTAAGACCACTCACATCATTGACATTGGGTTCAAGATACAAAGTGCGAGCCAAAAACCCCAAAAGAGTGCTTTTGCTGTTTTCTGTTCTTAAAAACAACTAAAATAAAACCCGCGGGCCCCTAACTTACCCTCCATGATCCCAAATTGATGATGGGAAAGAAATTTTAAAAGGGCCCAAATGAAAACAATTTTGTTTTAAAAACCCCGAGGTTTCATTTTGAAAAAAAAGGGGGAAACCGGGGTTTTACAGATCACAGGCTTTAAATTTTAAAAATTTTAAAAAACATTTAAACCGAAGACTTTTTTTCCTACCAGTATCACAGAAAACTTATTGAAAAACCTCCAGGACACAGAATGGGTTTTAAAAACTCCCCAAAGGGGGTATGGGAAAAATGAAGAATTTTAAAGGGGGAAAACCCTACAAGCAATCAAAAGAAAAACAATAAAAGTTGCTGAAGACTCCAGTACACCCAGCAAACAATTTCCGATTTTTGGGTTTTTAAAATAAGGTAACCCTTTTAAATTTTTCCCGGGGGAAGCAGAAGGGGACACTCGCACAGGGGAACCGATCCTTTTGGGTTTTGACCCATAGAAAAAAAAAGAATTGTAAAAATAAACCGGGCCCTGTATTTTTTTACGAGAAACCGACACAAAAAAAAACAACCACTCCTCAAAGATCTTTTGTGAAAGAAAACTGCAGATAATTCCGCCAACACATTTTTTCCCCTTTAATTAAATTTTCGTAAACATATTTTTTGGGTTTTAAAAAGGAAGGCCAAAGGAAACGCAGAAAAGAAACAAAAAGGTAAGGAAGAGACCTTTAAAAAATACGGAATCAAATTTTAGGGGGTGTAATGGGTATTAAGGAAACCTTTTCGAGGGTTAATCAATGCATGCTAATTTACCAGAAACAAACCAAAAACCAAAAACCCCCAAATTGGGAAAAAGAAAATCTTGAAATAATAAAAAAAATTCGGAACTCGTCAAGGGAAACATGAGAAAAATTTTAAAAGAATTTTGGGTAAGCTATGATTTATCTTATAAAAAAAGTTGGGTGAAAAATATAAAAAACCCCCCGTTTATCGGTCCTCCCGGGCCCGATTGGGATAGAAAACTCCCGGATTAACAACCCCGTTTTTTTGTTTGTTTTTATCTAATGATTTTTTTTTTACAACAGTTGTGTTTTATCCATGTAGATTAAAATCGTAGTTTTTTCTTGTCATGATTAAAAAAACTTTTTTGCCAAACAAAGCTTCTTTGTAGTTTTTCATGGGGAAAATGTTGACTGCACAAAAGCTGCGAGATATTCCCTTTGCTTTCTTAAGAATTTTTTTCCTGGGTCGAAAAACTGTACATTTTTGACCCTTTAACCCCCCCATACTCCTTGATCACCTTTCCAGATAATTCATCCTTCATTTCCTAAAAAAAATTTTTTGTTTGTAATTGAATGTAAAAGGGAATCTTTTTGGATAATCGGCCCTGTCATAAAACCCTCCCCCCTTTCCCTTTTGCTACTTCTAAAATTTCCCTTCTTTTTAAATACTTCATAAGAATATCTATAACAAAAATATCTTTATCGTGTAAATACCCCTTGGGCTCAGGATACAGGGGGTTAAAGTAGTCATAAAGAAAACCCCAACATCAAAAACTTTGATAAATTTTAAAACATTTAAAACCCCAAAAAATACAGGTTTTTTCTAATTTGACTTTCCCTTTTTTTTTTTTATTTAAAGCCCAAAAAACGATCATGAAATCTTCTGAATCCCTGAAATTAGGTTTTGGGAATTTAGCTTAATTGGCCCTTTATTCTCTTTGGTGACCAATCTAGACATCTTTTTCGCTTGGCGGATTCTCCATATCTTTTTGAAAAAGCTGTTGTTTTATCAACGAAAAAAACTTTTTCTGAAGCATTCCCGTGGATTTGGTTCGAATCATTTTTCTTCATGATGTATGGGGTTTTATGAACTGTTTTTTTTGATCAAAAGCAATTTTTAAAGATGAACTGCTGTCAACTTTAAACCCCTTTCTTAAATAAAAAATTTTAAAGTCTTTAAAGACAGACATAATTTTTTTTGGCCCCGAAAATTAGGGGACAAGTTTTAGGGGGCTCTCTTGGATCCTCTTTAGACTTTTTTTGGGGGCTTTAAAAAATAGTCATTTTTGGAGGTCAATTGGGGTTCCTGAGGATATTCTAAGTCAAAAATTCTAGAATGAAAAAACCCCCTGTTGATCAAAAGGGGGTTAAAAATGTTCAACCACTTTAATGCCCTTTTTAAAAATTATTCGTACCTGTTACATTTTAAAATTTCGTAATGGTAGTGGAAATTTTCGCCTAGCCCCAAACCCTAAAAGATTTTTTGGGTCTAAATACAAAAATGTTTTAACCCTTTTTCTTGGATCATATTCCCTCCCAAATATTTGTTTTTTTGCTTTTCAGTAATGAGCGACGCCAAACTATTTCCCCCCGTCAAATCCCCTTTTTCCCAATTTATCTGAAAACATTGGTAGGTTTAGGGCAAAAATCAATCTTACTCCAGAAAAATTTAAGAAAGCTTTCCCCGCTCATCCCGGGCGGGAAAATGTAAATCGCGGGATCCCGGCTATAATTTTTCCATACAAAGGGCTTTTTCCCATAATTTTCAAAGACGTCCCCCCAACAAAAATACACGGCCATCAATTAAAGGGGTCAAAAGTCCCCCCCATCGGGTTTTAAAACTCTAAATTCGGCCCCCGCATCTTTAGCATTTGGGAATATCGGAATCACTGATGTCCCTTTTTCCCCTAAAAACAAAAAAAGAACCCCGCCCTTTTGGGGGAAGTTGGGCTTCGGGCAAACCTTTCCCAACCCGTTCATGTATTCATAAGGGTAAACAAACCCCTTTTTAACAAAAGTTGAGTCAAAAAATTTTTTTGTTAAATTTGGGGAGGGCTTTAAGACATAGCCCGTGCCTTCAATGAGCCCATCATTTGTTGCAAAAGAGTCGTAGAAAACTGTTAAATTTTAAAATGAAACACATGTCCTTTTTCCGAAGACTGTGCAAAGCAGCTACCCTGAAGGCGCTGGTTTTCTGCTTTCATTATAAGGGGAGAGTCATACCTCGGGAAAAATTTTGAAAAAAGAATGGGGGAGGGTTCCCCTGCTTTGGGCAAACTTTAGGGTTTAAGATTGCCCTTTAAAGTGCGCGCACCTCTAAAAACCCCCCACTAATGTTTTTTTATGGTCTCTTACTGTGGGGTTTTCACTCTTTGGGGGTTAGCTCTAAACCCAAAACCAACAATGCCGGGGTGAGGCATACTGTTTTTTGGGCTTTAGGGGTCCCTTTGATTTTAGATAAGTTTAGATTATTTAAAAAAGTCATTAAAGCACTTTCTGCATGCCCTTTTTAAGAAGTATTCTGCAGCATCTGGCCCCCCTATTTTAAAATTTTGGCTCTGAAAAACGCCATCCCACCTGACAACAAATTAAAGGGAAATGAACAAAAAATGAAGATTTCTCATTAAGACTGTTTTTTTGAAGTTTTTGTGGTGCTGGCCCTTTTATAAGGAACAATAAACGGGCTCCCAAAGTCTGCGAAACTACGTATGGACTTTTTTTTGCAAAACCGTTTCCAAATTTTAAAAACAACTTTAGATCCTGGGGGGGGCGGATTTTGTTCTGCTTAACCCGTCTAAAAGAACTTTTACAATGGTTTTTTTTTTTCAAGGGGGGGCGGCCCTTTAGCGGTTGGAAAATTTTTGTTTTAAAAATTTTTACAGAATTCTTGTTTAATTTTATGTTTTTTAAGTAACGCTAAAAATCTGCTCCCTTTTCGGGATCAAAGTGTAATGGGGCAGCCCTGCTGGCGAAAACATTTAAAAAAAGTCCACATGGGCTTTTGGGTTGGGTTTGCCTAATTTTTGGGCTGTTCCCTTTGGGCACTTTAATTGGCCCCAAATTTGTTTCCCCCCATCCCATGTGTAAAACATTAACAGTAAATTTGGGGTTTTTTTTTTCTTCAAAAATTTATCAAAATTTGGTCTACACTCAGGAAAGGATATTTCCCTTGAAGTTAAAAAAATCCTTTTGGCGTATTGCCGGAAAATTTATTTTACCTTTTTTCCCTTTTCCTTTTTTTGTTTTCGCGGAAAATATGAGGGAAAACCTTGCAAGAACGGGACCACATGAAAAATTTTTTTGTCTGAAAAATTTTTTTTGGTTTTTAAAACTGCTCTTTTTTAAAAAAAAAAAAAACTCCCCAAATCCCCGGGGGGGTAGCGGAATGTAAAAACCTTTCCTACAATCTTGGGCATACCTTTGCCTGTTTTAATCTAATCTCTAAGACTTTTCGGGCCCCCTGCCCCAAACCCGAGCCCCCTCATTTTGGGGTTTTTCACACAAGCGTCCCAAAATGTGCAAGCAGTTTTGTTCCTGGCCCCCAAACCCGGGGGTTTTTGTCGAAAGGAAAAATAGTCTGTTGTTTAGTTGGACCCCGCTTCTAGATTTTTTTTCAAATTATTGTTACCTAGTCATTAAAACAGCAACATTAAATTTAAAAAACCGGGGGGTCTAAATTGTTTTTGGGCCCGGAACTTGAGAAATTTGGGAAAGAACAACAAATTTCCCCGTACTTTGTTTGGTCAATGACTTCTAAATCAATATCATTCATTGGGTCTTGATAAAAAGCTCTCCCGAGCATTCCTTCAAAACAAAAACGTCTTTTCCTTCATAAAAATCTTTGCCAAAGCTGTCTTTTTTTTTTAAGCCAAAATATTTTTTTAATAAAAAAAAAATATTATCAAAACCCAAATATCAACGGTCTTTTGCCTTAGACTCATAAACTAAAGTATAAACACCCTTCGTGTTTTAATGTGAGCTTTTTAGAAGAGTTAATGTCTCGTTTACTTTTTTTAAGCTCCTTTTTATGTGGGTCTGGCTTTTGAGAAAAATTGTCACGCCTTCTTGAAGATCAAACTTTTGTCTTTTGTAGCCCATCAAAATCAGCCTGTTAACGATTAAATTCTTCACCCGTGATGTTGAGTCAACTAGCGCTTATTTATTGTCATTTAAACGAGCTAAGTTTAGCTGTTTTAGTTGAACCAAAGCTGTGTGCTTTTGGATTTTTAGTTTTTATTTTTTGCTAGCGGCCCCTACAGCTAATGAACACAGGCCGAGAGCTAAAGACAAACCTCCTAAGGGGTAAAGCTGCGGGGGGCGCCTATGCCCGTTGCTAAGAGACCAACACTCGTTCCTGCTGATAGACCCAACTTATATGTCGATGCTCCAGTATTAACATATGTAACAGCATTAAGGCAGCAGAATACCTTCGTTTGGTTTTGCGGGTATTTTGAAAGGTCTTGCTCTAGTACTTGCTGCTTTTGTGTAATGTTGGTTAATCTGAAGGTTTTTACTTCAGGGTTTCTAAAACAGCAGAATTGCCTGCATCCCTTTTTTTGGGCGGCGCTGTAGGCACATTTGGATAAACTTGAACAGCATGCTTTTTATAAAATAAAAAAAATTTTAGTATTGTTTTATCTTTTAATCTTTTTATTTTCAATATTCAGCGGCGCATCATATATTAAAAACAAATGTACATTAAGCGGTTTATCGGCTTCTTCTTTTTTATCAATTTGAATGTTTATTACGTCTCTCACAGTTTCTCCCGCTTCCATGTAACTGATTATCCTCCGTTGACCTTAGGTCAACCCATAAACCGTATTTTGTTGTTAAATAATCATCAAGTCTTTCGCTGTGAAGGTGAATCTTTAGCCACAAGGTCAACTGTTGGTTTTTTTACCCCCTCCCACCTCCAAACAGTTTTTTATTTCATCAAAATGCTGATAAGGTTTTAAGCCCGCTAGCATAGATTTGGGTTTGGACTGCCCTCAATCGAACATTGTACATTTCGTTATTTTGGATTAAAAAACTTTTCACTTCCTCTTTTGAATGGTTCTTCATCTTCACACAGCAATAAAATACCCTTTTAAACGATCTTGCTGAGACGCTAAAACTAAAATTCCATATAGTGGGCTGCCCTGCTTTTTAGGATATGTTGTATGATGAATTAACCTTTCGTAATATATTGCTAATTTTGACTGATATTGTTGCTCAATCAGCCTTGCTAAATTAGGGTTGCTAACAACGTCAAACTCTAACGAGATGTCAGAAATGCTGTACATTGCTTCGGTGTCTGTTGATCTGATAACCCGTTTTTATTCATTAAAAGTTAGTTCATATGACAATCTGTCTTTTAATGCTCCTTGAAAGTACGGTGCATGCGCTTTTAACAACTCAAAATCTAAGGGAAGGGAAAAGCGATTTCCAAACGCAAAATTTACAGCCGCATACTTTTTGCCGTTTTAGTATCTGCGGCACCTATTCTATGTTTTAGTGCTTCTTCATTTTCTATTCCTTGAAACGCAAAGTCAGCCCTTTCATTCGCGGTTACCCATAGATCAAATAGGTTAAAAATATGTCTGCATTGTGTAAAGAAAATATTTCTTGCCCCTCAAGTTTTATAGAAATTTTCTTAACGATTGCCCGCCCCAGGTTCTGTTACAACTGTCCTGTTTGGGTCTGTTGTTGAATCGAGCGCTATTTTGAAAGTAAGACGCGCAGACCCTGGCACAATCACGTCATTTGCTCCTGGGTCTGGAAATTTTGACATTTAAGAATTTGATCCGCATAAATAGTAGATGGATTATTTGGAACAGTAATGTCCGCTTATTTCCCTTCACGCCAAGGGGTTTCTTTCATCTTCTATGCGGGTTAAGAATCGAGCCATGTGCTTGCGACATTTTTATGAAGCAAAATAAAAATTAATTATTTAAAAACATGGCAGGAATTGAAGATGAAGAAGATTATGATGTTTTTGATCCTGGAGACGACATGAGTGAAATGATCCCTTTACACAGCATCGCTCAACGCTCTCAATGCAGCGTGAATTAACAGAAAGTACGGTCGGAGCATTTTACAAAAGTTTAGTCAAGAACCTCCCGAATTTTTTAGACCCAATGTTTTGAATTAAAAGATGGTCATTTGTCTGTAAAAAAACGATCAAGGGCAACTTGTTCGGCTTACAACTAAACCCGACCCATCAAAGTTTTAGCCGTGGGTTCAATTAGAATAGACTCAGTGTGAAAGATCAAAAACGCCTTGGCATTGCTAGACCAAAATAAGGGCGGAGGCAGTTGCTAAACTTCAAAACACACTACAAGAACTCCCGACAGATAACCAAATGCAAAACATGGAACCTTAAAGAATTAATCAATCAGCAGGCGAATTAATAAATACAATAGAAGCAGAAACCATTTTTTTCAAAAGAAACAGCGTTAAAAAAAATTTTAATGATTCCCATTGCCTATGCGAGAACTAAGGGCCCCCTTGATCATGCTTTAAGAACCATTAGAGGCGAATTAACAAACAATTTAGCAAAACTAGGTGAACTAGATGAGCATATAAAAAGAGAAAAAGAAAAACTCGTTGAGGCTGAGACGCCAACTGTAGGGCATAGATATTAAAGAAAGAATAACCCAAAGACTAAAGATCTTGAACAAGAAAGATCAGCAAGACTAGAAGTGCTGTCTACTAACCGAAAACAATTACGAACTCAAGTGAGCAGAATAAGAGAAACTATCCAAAGAATTTTATATGAAGACACGACACTAGCAAAGAATACGAACACTGTTTAGAGAGCAAGGAGTCACTTTAGCAACCGTTTAACGGCCTTAGGTTTGCAATAAGTACACTGGTGATGGCTATTACAGGCGGCGGTGGAGGTCAAAGTTTAGTGCTCCGTCCCCATCCCCTGAAAAATCATGGGTGAAAAAACAGCTTGATCATCTTGCGAATTTATTAAAAAAATAAGCTGGTAAAGCCGTAGACGCTTTACCAGGAAATTGGGGAGTATTGTCAGCGGCTTTGTCTACTGCAAGCAAAGTATTGGCTTTATGGCCGAGCATTTATGGTCATTAGTTCTCGTAATAGTTGGGTTACTATTTAGTAAGATAAAGACCAAGTAATCCTAGGCCAGTTAATCCAAGAAAAAGGCGGCCCCTTTTCATATTCATGGTCATCGCGAACAGAGTCCGCAAAGCTTTGCTGAGTCTTCAATGCTTTGGGGGTTTGGACTTCGGGAATTAGATGACTTAATCTTGGGTGTTTGTTTACTGCTTGTAATATTACTGGCTCAGAATTTATGTCGTTTTTCCAACCTTCTGTTCATTGCTGCTATAAGAATTTCATTTATTATGTTTATTATTATTCCTACCTGGGTCTAAGGTCAAAAGGCAGCATGTATAAACCAGTGCAACAGCAAAGTCTACTTTCGATCTTGCGTATTGTAAATTGGTTTTTTAATACTTAAAGGTAAATCAACTGTAGAATTAATGGCGTCCTCAAAATTTTGCTAAGTATTGTTTTTGCGCGTCAAAGCCAGTGAAGGATCAGTTATGCTCGATCTTGCCTGGCTTGCGACCCTAGCAAACACCAAACGTAAGTACAAATAGAGTCGTTTATTCGTTCTATTCCCGCCCTAGTTAGACCCTTAGAAGTGTCTAAGATAAATGTTTGTCCAGCTGTTTTATGCTCTTGCTCTATGGACCCGAGGTGAAAGCTGTTGCGCTTGAAGAGAAAGATGTGTAAGGAGGATTCCAGTCAAATTTAAACTTTCTGTGCATGCCCCAAAAATAAGGGGTGCCTAAGCCATGATTAAGATCCAACTTTTGTCTAAAGTCCGTCTTGGTTTAATATCGAATTCGTTACAGATCCTTTCAAAAGCCTTCATGTCTATTATGTTGGCGAATGGATTAAAAGGTTTGTCATTTGGTAATGGCGCTTGCAGTTCATTCAAATACGTCTGAAAGTGTAATAAAAATGAAATCTGTTTCACTGACCTCACCCAAAAAGGGTCAGGATGATTTAAATGATCAGCATACGACACTCCACACCCAGTTGATGCACAAACACAGCAAAGTTTAACTGGTTCTGATAAAACTGCATCGGATGACTAAAACCACGCTTTCGCGATGTAGGGCTTTTTTAATAGGGGGGTAAGATAGCTCTTCAATGGAGTTCTCACCTTTTTATGAAAAGCGACAGTCTGGGTCACAGAAATGTCGAGGGTGTCAGTTGTTATATTTTTAAGATTGTAGTGCGGCCCAACAGAATATTTTGCATCAGTATATTTGAAAGCACTCATTTTAATTTGTTTTAAAAAATGTTTTTTAACAATAACAACTCAAGACCGCCCTTCGTTTTTAGAACAGCTATTAATAACGAATGCGGAACCAGAACGGTCGCGCTCCATGAAATATTTTACAAAGTCGTATGGTTTTAAAATAAGCAAAGCAAGAAGAATAATAAGGTTCTAAAAGTTAACAGAGCAGGGACCAAAATGAGCCAGTTAACAATACCTGATGGTTATTACGGGTTTTGCTCACTAAAGAAGCAAGGTAAATTTGACATTACTCTCAAACTTAACAATGCAAATCTAAAAAATGTTAAATTTAAGCTTGAAGACGAAGGAACATCTTACTTTTTTGATAGAGAGCTAGCTAAAATGTTAGGCTTTACAACTAGCAATTTACCCACTCATAGTTTTATTGCTGGGCCAGACAAAACTACTTTATGAGGGGGAAAATCCCCTCGATCTTGCTTACATTCATTACTCTATTTTTCAATTTGGATGAGCTGAGCACTGATGAAAACTTATATGAGGAAAGGCCCTCAACTGTTTTAAGAGCTCTTCCGTCAGGGAAAGCAGCATATTGCGATTATGAAATTATACGATTCCCTAATTTACAGTTTTAAAAGATTTGTTTGTGGGAGGGTCGGATCATTTAATATAGAAATCAAAGACCCAAAACAGGAAAAGTTGTGAAATGCGATAACCTGCACATTGTTTTGGAAATAAAATAATAAGTTGTACTAAAAAAAGTTTGCGTGGGCCTGATGAATCAGGAGTTACATTAGCGCCTGTGAGGTGTAAACTTTAGGGAAATTAAAAGACCTTGCAGACGTTACAGACTTTGAACAGAAGTGAGATAGGCACTTTGTATGGTTTTGATACACTAAAGATGGTGAATATAACGCAAAGAGGTTGACGCAACAAAAGGTTTCCTAAACTAAACAACTTACGCAATCTAGAAGCAAATAATGTTGGCCAGTTTTGAATATTTAAAATAGTTCGAAAACCTGACCTCAAATGGCACTTAGAACCATATTTAGAATGGAAATAAAATTTGAATTCATAAGCCCATTTACATTTTTTGGCCGTCAAAAAAGTTTCAGAAAGCATTCAAATCTGGCCCTTTACATGTAAGTTTTTATACGGACGATAATAGTCGGAAAGAAATTGAAATAACGCCGTATGGGAAAAAAACAGTACATCCTCCACAGAAAGAAACAGTTGTAAAAAAAGCTTCTACAAAATTACAGTTTTTTCAAGCAGAAAATTAGGAGACACGTTCACAATGATATTTGAAATTTCTGTCTTAAAGATGTGGAGAGGGATGGGTTGTGGGCGTTAGTGATGACCTTATAAAAGGAATTAATATTAGCTGGCAAAACTTAGACGTTAAACGCCTTAACGTTACCATCGTCGTTCTTCACAATGGCGAGGATATTAAAATCATAACAACAAGCAACAAAAACACTGTTGACTTAAATAGAACAATCTTTTCAGGACTAATTGGATTAATCTTACACATTTAGGCCTCATGGGGTTTTTTTATACTGAACAAGTTTTGACGGAGAGTATGATAAAAATAATAACTGAATTAGATTAAACTCTGTTATAAAACTATGGAGCAGTTAAACTTTAGACAAAAACTCCTCATTGCTCATTGATTTGTGGGGAGACTGGGTTTTGGAAAAACAATATTTATCCTCGACCCTGTTACAAACAGTTTATCGTTATAATTTTAATCATATTGTGGTTTTTGTCCAACACTTAAATGGAACAAAGCATATCATAATAGAAGGTTTATATGGGCAGATGATGACATATATTTAGTTAATCCTAGCAATAAACTGAGTGAGTGTTTAGAAAAAAATTTTATAGACTGTTTGAAGGAACGCAGACACTATTTATTATAGATGACTGTCAGCAGAAAGAGACATAGTTAAAAAAAGAAACACTTTGTCGAAAATAGCTTTCAGCGGAAGACATGCTGGGATAAAATGTGTGGATTTTATGCCAGAAATATAACTCGGTTTTAAAAGACTTTAAGAACAGTTAAAGACTGTAGTTTTATTTCACATGAAAGACAAAGACTCATTTGAAGAATGTTTGCGCGGGAAAAAGGGTGTTAATTTAAAATGACCAGGGAAAAGCATAGGATTAAACAAAAACTGAAATCTGAAAAGTTTAGTAAATTAGTATTGAAAAAAGGATAACCCTACACAGTATGTTTTTTTTGTAGGGTCGTTATTTTTTGGTTACTTGTCAGAGAACAGGAAAAATGCCGACTCTACGTCACTTTCGCCGAAAACTGGGTGAGGGCGAAAGTGGCGTAGAGTCGGCATATTCCTGTTCTCTCCTTTCTTCACACATTGTCCTCTAAACATCACAGAGAAAAATGTTTACCCCCGGGTGGGAGGTCGTGAGTTCGAATCCATCAGAGTCATGTGGGTTTTTTCTGCCCCGACCGGGTCCTACCCCAAATTGAGTTTGTGTGGACTCAGTTGGAAGACGGGACCACACGTCGAGTTTCATCACTTAATGGGTTTTTCTT
>JAFLJL010000925.1:48936-56436 GCA_018398815.1 Conus ventricosus
AAACCCCTTAAAGGGGTTTTTATTAAAAAAGGGGAAAAAAGCATGCCTTAAAAATGCTTGGGAATAAAACGGAAGAATTTTTTACTATTTTGTTGGGGTTTTATTATGAGTCATGAAGTTAAAGTTTGCCGGAAAATTTCCCCCTAAGGCGCGTTTTTTTCTATTTAAAAAAAGGTACGGGGATGTTTAAAGCTGCTCAATGTTCAGAGATTGAAAAACGATGGGAGATATATCTCCTATTTAAAAAACAATTTTTTTGGGGGGGGACGTCAAAATTAAAAAAAAAAAAAACAAACCCCCCCCCCAAACCCCCAAAAAAAAAAAAAAATTAACCCCCCCCAAACAAAAAAACCCAAAAAAAAAAAAAAAAAAAAAAAATTTAAAAAAAAAAAAAAGGTCTAACTATCTTTGTTTTAGAGCAAACAATCTGTTGGATGGCAATGGCGCAATCCTTCCTTACGTAACTTTAAAATGTACAGGTACAAATAATTTCAAAGGCATTAAAGGGGTTTGGGCAGTTTTTAAGCCTGTCAACAGCGTGGTTTCTTCTAGAATTTGATTAGATTCCCTCATGAATCCATGACCTGCTAATGATTTCCCATTGAGCAAAAAAGTCTAAAGAAGGATCAAGAGGGGGCGCCTAAACTTGTGCTAATCTTCGAGGAAAAAAAATTATGTCTGCCATTACAGATTCAAAAATTTTTTTTAAAATGGTTTAAAGTTGACAGCTGTTACGTATAATTGCTTTTGATCAAAAAACGTTCATGAAACCAACTATGAAGAACCTGATTAAAATAAACCCACAGATGCTTCAGAAAAAGACTTTTTAAGTTGATGAACAAAGCTGTTTTGGGAAAAGGATATGGGAAAAATCCGCACAAGCGCAAAGATGTCAGATTGGGTCCCCAGAGGAATGAAGAAATTAAGCGACTTCAAAACCAAATTTCGGACTTCAAAGTTTTATGATCAGCTTTTTGGAAAAAAATGATGAAAAAAAAAGAAAGTCAAATTAGACAAACCTGTTTTTTTTGGGTTTTATTTTTTTAATTTTCAAAGCTTTTGATTTTTGAGTTTTTTTTGACTACTTTAAGCCCTGTACCCTTTGAGTCCAGGTACTTTACAAGATACGATTTTTTGTTATAGATATTCTTATGAAGATTTTTTTTAAAAAGACAGGAAATTTAGAAGTAGAAAGGGCGGTGGATGGTATGACACGTCGTTTTCCTAAAGATTCGCCTTTAATTAAATTACAAAAAAGGGGGGTTTTAGGAAAAAGAAGGATGAATTATCGGGAAAAGGTGCAAGGAGTTTGTGGGGTTAAGGCAAAATGTCAGTATTTCGACCCAGGAGAAAATCTTAAAAAAAGCAAAAGGGAAAAACCGCAGCGTTGGCAGTCAAAATATCCCTGACAACCAAAGAAGCATTGTTTGGCAATAAGATTTTATCTGCAACGTAAAACTACGATTAATTAATGGTCAAAACAACGTTGTAACAAAAAAAGTCATTAGATAGAACAAACACAAAAGGGTGTTTGTTAAACCCGGTTTTATTGCAATCGGGGCACTGGAGGACCCATAAACAGGGTTTTTATTTTTTCATCAACTTTTTTTTATAAGATCATTTTAGCTTCATCCAATTCTTTAAAAATTTTTTTAGTTTTCTTGACGGTTCGAATTTTTTTTTTATTTCAAAATTTCTTTTTTCCCCAAATTTTGGGGGGTTTTGGTTTGTAGGGTTATCGGATGATTTAGCAATTTCATTGATTAATCCGAAATGTTTCCCTTAATAGCTTTTCACCCTGAAAAGATTCCCCTACATTTTCAAGGTCTCTTCCTTTACCTTCTTGTTTCGTTCTGCCTTCCTTTGGCCTTCCCTTTAAAACCCAAATATGTTTAGTTAAATTAATTAAAAGGGAACTGTGTCTGGCGGAAAATTTTCTTTCGTTCTTCTTTCACAAAAGATCTTTTAGGGTGGTTGTTTTTTTTGTGTCAGTTTTGTAAATAATACCGGGCGGTTTTTATCTTTACAATTTTTTTTTTCTTGGGTAACACTCCCAAACTGGATCGGTTTCCTGATGCGAGGTCCCCCTTTTGTTCTCCCGGAAAAAAAGGTACCTTACTTTCAAACCAAAAGGTAATAGTTTGCTGGGTGTCTGGGGTCTTCAGCAACATTTATTGTTTTTCTTTTGATTTCTTGTATGGGGTTTTGCCCCTTTTAAAATTTTCATTATTTATTTCGCGCAAAACTGAGGGCAGTCTTCTAACCCATTCTGTGTTGCGAGAGTTGTCAATAAGCTCTCTGTGATACTGGTAGGAGAAAAAGTCTTTCGGCTAACTGTTTGTTAAAGTTTTCAACTAAAGCCTGTGATCTGTGAACTCCGGAATGCCTCTTCTAATAGTAACTCTGTGTTTTAACAATAATTGATTCACTTGGCCTTTAAATTCTTTTCCATCATCAACTTGAATCATGCGAGGGTAAGTTAGCGGGCCTCGCTGGTATATTAGTTGTATAGCAACAGCAACAGCAGAAGCACTCTTTTGTGTTAATGGCTCCGCATCTTTGTATCTTGAAGCCATGTCAATGACTGTGAGTGCGTACTTAAATCTTTTTCGTCTAATCCTATCAGAGGGTAAATATAGAAGATCCATTTGATGGGTGTCGTTTGGAGTTGTATTGACAAAGTGTGGTCTCTGTATTCGTCTAGGGGCAGGTAAATAAATTTGCCAAATCGCTTGTTTAGACAGCCATTCCTTTGCTGTTTGTTCACTGACTCCCGCTGCTTGGCTTAGCTTTTTTATTGCTGTTATTCCCTTCCAATATCCTTTTGGTGAATAATAGATTTTGTTCATTTTTTACTCAGCCAATATTATGTGCAACAAAATACACGACGGTCATACCAACGACAATAAACCCGATTTCTTGCATCTTTTGTTTTTCTGATGGTTGATAAAAGTCACTGAATTTTGGTGGGGGCAATGTCTCGATTGGTTTGCCTGTTACATAGATAATATTGTTTTATTGCTTGATCAACATTTTTAAATGTGTAAGCTGCATGCCCCTGTCTTTTCAGTGTGTCATTAATAAAATCTAACTGCTCAAGTCTCTGCCTTTCATAGGCGTCTTGTGCAGCTGCTAGTTCCTCCATAGCTTTGTTATGTCTTTTTCTCTCGCCGTCATTCCCCAGTTTACTAAATGCGAAATTACTTCCGCTAAAAGCAAGCGCATTCACCACAGCGCCGCCTATCATTATTGCGAGTGAAGCCATTTTTTATAAATGTATTTTTTTTCTTAATAGTATATTGTACTGGAATTATTCTGCTTACTAGAAACTCTTTTCGTGGCCACCGAAGCTGCAATGATGCAATGCAAGCAATCAGCTTTGCTGAATTCCTCAAAGTCTAGTTTGCAAGATCTGATGGTTTAATTCTTAACAGGGCTTTTACCAAGCATTGAGTATCCAACACTTAGTCTCCAATACAGCAGGAGAAGGTATACAAGGTTGGTACAGTTTCTGTCGGGTTGCTCATTTTTATAAATAAAATAATTATAAATATAAAAAAAATATGAACGTGATGATTACCTACAGCTACAGGCAGGCCTTAAACCTTCCCTGAACTTATGAATGACCAAGATGATGACCAAGCTCTTATGCCAAAAAGGAGAGGCTGTATTCTTTGGTCAGGATGTGGGAAAAAAACAAAAACAGTTCCTCGGAACTGAATTCAGATAGAAACAGATTCAACAGTGGTCGCCGCAACGACCATTTTAAAAGTAATCATAACAGGTATGATGCGCAGCTGGGGTCATCTAGAATGGTGAAAAGGTTTGCCTTAGGGCAAACGGATTCTAGTTTGTACACTAAAATCGTCAGTAGAATTGCTCCCATTGGATCTGAACAAGATTTAGTTATTGATTTACACGAAGATCCAGTTTAACAAAGTCATTAGAGTCTCTAGGCTGTGTCTAATTACAGCATTTGGAACATTTATTGTCGCCAGCGATATGGGATTAATTATCTTTTAATCATATAGAATTTGTTTCCTTCACCCTGCCGCTAGATATGAACATCAGCAGACTCGCCCCCACTGCATCAGGGGTGAGAAATTAACCAAGCAAGTAAATCAGCAGAAAAACACTGAATCAGGTGGGGACCAGTGGAAAGCATCCTGGGCGTGTTAAAGCAGGAAAGAAAAATTAGCAGCGTGTGAACAGGCAAAAAAAATTAATGTTTACAGATCTAAAAACTCATATGAAAACATAACACCGCCAAAACGCCCCCAGAACAAGTTGTTTTTCAATGCAGTATAAAACTCCATGTGATACAAGGCCCAAAGTCTTTCATGGAATATTGAACTAAAGCTGTTGCCAGTTTTGGCGCATTGCTGCTGTTGGGGGCAGTTATTACGGCTATAAATATATATACACAATGGCAACAGAACACAAAAGAAGTTACACAACCTGAACGCTAAATAACAGAAAAAGACAATGCACGCCAAAAACCGCAATAACAAAGCTCATTTTGATCCATTTATATGGAATATATTTTAATTTTATAATAAAAATAGATCATGGCGTATTATAATGATAAAGTCAATAACACAAAAAATAATAAGAAGGAGTCTATAAAAGACATTTACATAGACCAGAATTGTAATCAATTGTGGTTGTTCGGTTGTAAAAACTTCATTAAGATCTATGAGAGAAACGCTGAGCAAGACATTCTCAACGATGACGCGTTTTTTTGAGGCGTTGTGTGTATTTATTAGGGACATCCTACTATTTAAGATAAAAACATAGTAGCTTGTATTTTTTGATAATTATAGAACTTAGTTGTACTTAAAGGATGACTTAGTTATGATCTTGAGGTGACTTAATCAAGAACTTAATCAAGAACTTATTAGAAACTTGAAGTTAACTTGGGGCTGCCTTAAGGACAACTTGAGAATGAACTTAAGTAAGAACTTAGGATGCACTTAGAAGTGACTTGGGGTAACTTCAGTTCAGAAACTTGTGGATGGACTTGGTGTGCATGCGTGGGGGGGGGTGGGGGGACGTTGCGTGCGGTAGGGTGGGGGTAGGGGGTGTGCATGCGTGGGGTTGGACAAAACACAAACAACAACAAATCAAACACACAATAGACAGTCCAGGGTGTGGGGGTGGGGGGGACGTAGCGTGCGGGGGGTTGGGGTGGGGTTGTGCATGCGCGGGGTAGACAAAAACACACAAAACACACAAACAAACAAACAAGACAGTGAAACTACTAGGGCACTTCTTGCTTTGTGACTAAACAGGCTCGTGTCTTGCCCCGAACCTCATCAAACTAGGCCAAGTGATCCATATGTGATCACTTGGACTAGTTTGCCGCTGAGCTGTGCAGGTGCTGTCGCGCTTTGCAGGTCAGTGAATCATTATGCTCATTGGCCTAGTTTGCAGGTGCTCCGTGCTGACGTCATTAGCGGCAGGCTGCTGCGCCTTTGCAGGTCACGTGATCAAATATGATCACTTGCCTTCGTTTTGCTGTGCTCCTCTTTTCTCACCGGCTTGCAACTGGCTTTTGGCAGAGATACAGCAAGTAATGGCTGTAGCCAAGCATTTATGGGCGGCTCTAATCGCCAGTAGTAGTCATCCTGTCATTGTATATTTGGAGCATTTATATGAAGATAGTGTGGCCAACACCTACTCCTCTCCATACGGGTTAGATGTACTAAGGTCTGCCTAGCCCTATATAGTTTGTGTGCCAGAACTTCGGAAAATCCGTCTATCAGTTGCATAAAGTCTAATAATGGTTTGGCGTTTGCTACACAGTCATTTATACTGATTCCTAGCTTATGAAATCTTTGGATAGTTGTAAAACACATAGAAATTTGATAAGTTTTCTAGCATGCGAATCAGACATGCCACCTGCGACCTCATGAAATGAACGCCATGTTTGATGCGTTTTTGTCTTTCCCAAACATAGGCTTTAGCTGCTCAAGCCAGCGCCCAACAATCAACGCGTGATGAATTTGTTTTGCTTTATTTGTTTTTATCAAACATAGCGCCGCTTTTTAAAAAATGGAAGCATACTCATCAAACAGTTATAACACTTATTATTTAATTAGCTATGTTGTTCGGTAATGTCTATTTTCATTTCCTTGAACAACAAACTTGGATAGTGCCGTTCATTTCCAAAGCAGTCGGTTCACTTTTTTTCGTTTTTCTCACCCTCTAGGAACGGCAATACTTCTTTTCGGTTTCGGCGGTAACGACCTGGCTTCACCTGATTCTTTTTTTGACCAAATACTCTAACATGCAGTTAAAGTAAAACCTTTGTGTTCCTTGAATTGCACAATTCTGGTTCCTCAGTAAACGGCTAGCCATTTTAGAATACACACACCAAGCCCAATACACAGCGCAATAAAAATTCGTCCTACCAGTCGCAAGGGGGGGAGTTTTTTTCCTGTAGAAGAATGATGAAACGGTGTTAGAAAAATGGTCATGTGAGCGCTTTTAACTGCGCCTCAGGCGGCAAAGACAAGCTGAGGTAATATATTGCAATGCAGCAGGAGCGGCCGTTGAGGGAGTGGGGGAGGGGGAGGAGCGGGGGGGCCGCAGTATTGATATTTTTGTGCCTCTCAGTTTGTCGGCAGGTGTGTGGCGGCGCGCGCGCGTGAATGGTGAGTGTCAGTCTGTGCCCATGTGTGGTGTTGTGGTTGTGTGTGCGCGATGACTCTCTCTGTCTGTCTGTCTGTTGTCTGTCTCTCTCAAAGTGGCGCGTGCACCCCCCCACCCCCCCCCCCCCCCCCGAGCCTACCTTATTCTAGTTGTTTGCAGACATTAAAAATCGCCTTCAGTTGCATAAGGGCACACTTGAAGGCGATGAAAAATGAACTGGTTAGAATTAGAAAAAAGTAGAAAAGTATACACATCTTAATACACAGATCAGCCTGCCAAAGAACATGAATCTGTAGTTATACAATCAATCAAGTCTATACAAACTAAGAACAATACAACCCGTGGCGGCTAACGACACCTGGCGCGCTGTCAACTGAAATTGAATACACCCCTCACCCCACCCCTCACCTGGCAAGCCCTGTCTCTCCTTTATTGATTTTTTGGTCGTTCTTGCCTGTGCTGTGTGAACGTAGGTAGCGCGTTCTCGCTAAGCCGATAAATTAAGCGGTGGTTGCGGCCTCGTGTTCTACACATAGTTTTGTAGGTTAGAAATTAGTCAGATAAGTGTGCGGATTGTATGTTAAAAATATAAAATTATCACATCAATAGTCAAAACGTATTAAAAACTGAGCTACATCTGGTTTCATTTCTTGAACAACAAACCTTTAAGATTAGCGTTCATTCAAGCAGTTAGCTTCACTTTTGTTTTCTAAAAAACAATCTCTCCGGGTTTCACAACCTGCAGTTAAAGTAAAACTTATGGCCGCGAATAACAAACTGTTTCTTCAGAAACGATTTAGCCATTTTAAATAACACAAGTAAAACTCTGTGGTCACAACAGGCGCA
>JAFLJL010000925.1:61436-62573 GCA_018398815.1 Conus ventricosus
TGTCCCTTGATATCTTAATGGAGTGTCCTGTGCGTGCCTGTACCCATCGTCAACACAGCGCAGGCCTCCAAGGGTGGTACAGGACTGCTCTAAAGGCGGGCGAAGACAGTGCTTCTCTGGGTCCTCCCCAGCACCTTCGGGTGTTTCTTTTTCTTCTTTGCCTTAACTAGGCTGACCCTGGAGAAAGGTCCAGTGACGGTGAGGAAAGACCCACTGACCACAGGGAAAGTCCTGTTGACAGTGGGAAAGACTACAACTTTGGATTCTCTCTTGAGGGCACATAAGACCGTATGGCGAAAGCTTGGCTGTGTCTGGAGTGGCACTGTCTTCATCTGTCCGTGGGCAGGGGTGGTTGGGTCTGTGGGGTGTGCTCGGCAGCTGGAGGGTGGTGTTTTTCGCCGGTGGGCTCTGCAGTCATGAAATACGGGCTGGTACACCCATGGGGATGCTACTTTAAGGCTGTTATGAGCTGCATCCTGTAGTCTAATTTACCTCTGTTCAGGAGCAGTTATGTCCCTTGATATCTTAATGGAGTGTCCTGTGCGTGCCTGTACCCATCGTCAACACAGCGCAGGCCTCCAAGGGTGGTACAGGACTGCTCTAAAGGCGGGCGAAGACAGTGCTTCTCTGGGTCCTCCCCAGCACCTTCGGGTGTTTCTTTTTCTTCTAGCGGACGGGAAGGGAGGAGTGGAAGGAGGAGGGGGTGCAAAGGAGGGGGAGGGGGTGAGGAGCAACAACAACAAAAAGGGAAAGAAAATGAAAAAGAAAAAAAAGAAAGAAATGAAAGTGTGTGTGACAAGCTGATCTGTATTCTCTCTCTTTTTTGCTTGGGGAGTGATGGTGGCGGTTAAGAATACCAATTTCAAATACCAGCAAATACTCCATTTTTCTCACATTGGAGAGTAAAAAAAAACAACGCACATGAGCTCTCTCTCTCCCTCTCTCCCTCTCTCTCTCTCTCTCTCTCTCTCTCTCTCTCTCTCTCTCTCTCTCTCTCTCTCTCTCTCTCTCTCTGTGATACGGCTCTTTGCAGTCGTCTGGGCGATAAGCAACATTCTCTCTCTCTTTTTCTCTCACCCACACGCACACACACACACACACCCACACCTACACCCCCCCCCACACACACACACACAT
>JAFLJL010000926.1:0-53879 GCA_018398815.1 Conus ventricosus
TAAAAAATATGATTAAATGTGAATTTAATCCAATTCAGTTCTGTAAGTTTTGTTTCTATTTAGCTAATATTGATTTTGTTGCTTGTTGTTTGCCTTAAATACCCTCCCCTTGTTAAGAACGAGACAGTAACTTTAGACTGTCGTCTAAGTTTTGCCGCAAAATTAAAATTTCCCTTTAAAAAGGCGTCATGACCCCCAAACCCCATCCCCCCCCTATTTTTTTAAGACAAAAATTTAAATATCTTTGGGGAACGGTCTCTAATTATTTGTGGAAAAAACTGTTTTTTTTGTAAAAGGTCCTTTAAAATGTTTCTTTTCTGGGGGGATGACTGTTTTTTCCCCAAGGCTTTATTTCAATTTTTTTCCGATTTGTCTCGGCATAAGACTTAATGAAAAAGGGCGGTTGATGTTTTCTGAAATTTTTTGGGGCCCAAAAATGAAAATGGGCTTATAAATTCAAATTTTATTTCCCATTTAAATGGTTAAAGTGCCATTTGAGGTCGGGTTTTTCGAACTATTTTTATTCTTACTGACAACCATTTTTTGTTTCTAGATTGGCTTTGTTCTTTTAGGAAATTTTTTGTTGTCCCCAACCTCTTTGCTTTTAAAAATCCCCATCTTTAGTGTTCAAAACCATACAAAGTGCCTATCTCCCATTTTGTTCAAAGTCGCAATTTGAGGTTTTTTAAATTTCTAAGGTTTTAACCTTAAGGCGCTAATGTAACCCCGTTTTTCGGGCCCCACGCGACATTATTTTTTTAGTAACGTATTATTTTTTTCCAAACAATGTGCGGTTTATACATTTCACAACTTTCCCGCTTTGTTTTTGGATTTTTTTAAAAATGACCCGACCCCCCCCAAAAAATTTTTTTAAAACTGAAAATTGGGGAAAATTGTATAATTTCATAATCGCAATATGCAGTTTTCCCCTGGGGAAAGTTTTAAAAAACATTTGGGGGCCCTTCCTCATTAAGTTTTATCAGTGCTCAGCTCACCCAAAATAAACATGGGAGTAATGATGTAAGCAGTCGAGCGGTTTTTTCTCCCTCTAAGTAGTTTTGTTTGCGAAAATCTAAAACTTTGAACGGCCCGATTGGCAGTTGTAAACCCTAAATTTTGGCTCTTTACAAAATAGCCCCTATTCTTTTCTTAGGTTTGAAGGTCACATTGTTTTAGTTGCATTTTTAAAGTTTGAGGAAAAGTCAATTTACTATTGCTTTTTTTAGCGGGGCAAACCCCCTTAAAAAACCACAGGTAGGGTTTAAGGGGGCAAACAAATTTGGGCCCCTTTATTTTTTAACTTTTTAATTTTTATTTTCCCTTGGCTTTGCTTATTTTAAAACATACGACTTGTGAAATTCATGGAGCGCGGGGTTTGGTTCGCATTCGTTTTTAATTTGCATGTTTAAAAACGAAGGGGGGGTTTGGGTTGTTATTGTTACAAAATTTTTTAAAACAAATAAAAATGAGTGCATTCAAATTCTGTGCAAAATATTCTGTTGGGGCACTACAATTTTAAAAATATAGCAATGCCCCTCGAAAATTTCGTGCCCGACTGACCCCTTTTCATAAAAAGGAAAGTCCCATTAAGCGATATTTTAAACCCCCCCTTTTAAAAAAAAGACTACATCGCAAAAGTGGGGTTTATATCCGATGCAGTTTTATCAGACCAGTTAAATTTTGCTGTTTTTTGTGCATCAATGGGTGTGGGAGTGGTATGTGATCACTTTAATCATCCCAATCCTTTGGTTAGGTCAGTGTATGATTTCATTTCTTTACACCCTTTAGACTATTTTCTGAATGCAAGCGCCTTTCCAAATGACAAACGTTTAATCCCTTCGCAACAGAATAGCATGAAGGCTTTTGAAAAAATCTGTAACGAATTCAATATTAACATCAAAAAGACTTTAGAAAAACGGATCTTAATCATGGTTAGGCCACCCCTTTTATTGGGGGTGACAGAAAGTTAAAATATATTGGAATCCCCCTTAACATCTTTCTCTTCAGACAGCTGTTTTCCCTGGGTCCTAGAGCAAGAGATAAAACGCATGGACAACTTTTATCTTAGACCCTTCTAAAGGGGCCCAATAAAAAGGAATAGAACGAATAAAAAACTCTTTTCGTATTATTTGGTGTTTGCAGGTTTACAGCAAGGGAAGATCGAGCATAATGATCCCTTTACTGGTTTGATCACAAAAAACAATCTTAGCAAAATTTTGAGGAGCCCTTTATTTCAGTTTATTTTCCCTTTAAGTATAAAAAGGTACAAAAATGTTTTACAATAGCAAGATCAAAAAATGCTTTTTGTTGGCACTGGTTTATCAGTACCCTTTTGACCTCGACCCAGGTAGGGAACAATAATGAACTACAACAAAAAAAATTCTTGTTGAGGAAATGAACGAAGGGGTTTGGGCAAAACGACTAATTTGAGCCAGTAATATTGCAAGCGTTAAAAAAAAGATGCCCCCCAAAAATAAATCATCCAATCCCCCGGGGCCAAGCCCCAAAAGGGCCTTGAAAACTCGCAAGTCGGGACTCGGTTTTGGATGACCTGAATTGAAAAGACGGTTGTTCTTGGATTAAATGGCCCAGGGTTATTGGGCTTTACTTTCTAAAAATTAAAACCCCAATATTAAAAGAATTAAAAGTTAAGTGCTCGGGCCCTAAGCCAAAAACTTTGTTGGTAGACAAAAGCAGTAAAAAACCCCCCAATTACCCGGGAAAGAGTCTATGCTTTAGGGTAATTTTTTTTTTAAAACCGCAAAAGATCAAGTGTTTTTTTACCCATTTATTTATCAGGTGGGGCGTGGGGGTGGAGGACTGGGTTTGACCACCCCCGCCTGTAATAGCCAAAACCCCGTTTTACTTATTGCAAAAACCCAAGGCCCTTTAACGTTGCTAAAGTGGGGTCCTTGCTCTTAAACAGTGTCTTATTTTTTTGTAGCGTTGTGTCTTATATAAAATTTTTGGATAGTTTCTCTTTTTTGCTCACTTTGGGTTTTTAATTGTTTTCGGTTTTGTAGACAAGCTTTAGTCTTGTGTCTTTGTTGTTCAAGATCTTTTAGTCTTTGGGTTTTCTTTTTTTAATTCAGGCCCTAAATTGGCGTCTCAGCCCCCAAGGGTTTTTTTTTTTTCTTTTTTTGCTCTATTTCACCCAGTTTGCTAAAAGTTTGTTAAAATTTGCCTTGATGCTTCTTAAGATGTCAAGGGCCCCTTTTCTCGCGGGTAGCGGGGAAAAAATTAATTGTTTTAAGCTGTTTCTTTGGAAAAAAATGGTTTTCTTGCATTACTTTGTCCGCTGTTTGACTTAAAACTTTAAGTTCCCAAATGTTTTGCCCCCCCGGGTTCAACCTTGCCGTGTCGGGGTTTGCGGGCCCCTTATTTTTTAGTTTTGCGAGGGGCACAAAACTCACTAGATGTTAGTTTGAACAC
Source organism: Conus ventricosus (assembly GCA_018398815.1). Taxonomy (NCBI): domain Eukaryota; kingdom Metazoa; phylum Mollusca; class Gastropoda; order Neogastropoda; family Conidae; genus Conus; species Conus ventricosus. Next base: position 3,433 of record JAFLJL010000926.1, read on the forward strand.
TGCTGGGCCGTAAAACCAAATTTTTCGACTGCCAAGCTACGGTGGGAATTGAGCCCGTTGGGTCCCCATGCAAAAAGGTTAGAAAGGGCCCAGACAAAAAAAACCCCTTTTTTTTCCTTTCGCTTCGCCTTTTTTAAGGGTCTTTTCCCGTCTCCCCTTCAAGTCTTCTTTCCACACTCCTTTTCCCTGTTCCCCTTTAAGATCCCCCCCTTTTGGCCGGCGTGCGCCCTGTGTCGGGGGTGAATCCTGGGATTGAGGGGACGCTCTCAACAACCCTTTTTGGCTCGACCCCCTAGACAGGGAGTACCCTTGACCCGGGGTACTAACGCCCCCTTCTTGGGCGGGTCAAAACAGGCATTTCCCTCCGGCTGGCCAGAAACCCCCTGTAGGCTCAGCTCCGTTCCCGGAGTTGGCATAACGGGGGGATAGGTTGGTAGGTTTTTTGTCGTTGTAATCTCTCCAAAGCCTGGAAGGGTCAAGACAGGAGTTTTGGCCCGGGCCCCCTTATTTTGGACTCCAAGGGGTGGTAAAGGGAGGAATGAAATTAATAAAATACACATGGCTTTTTCAAAAAACACCCCCCCCAAAAGGGAAGGGGAAGGGGGCATCCCTTTTCAGAGGACTTTCAAACAGACAGCGTTCGAACTGAGGTACACAGAAGACGGGTTTCTGGGTTCCGGGCTCTGATGGGGGGAGGGGCGGAAAGCCCCCTTTCACCCTTAGCCCTTTTTGCCTCCAAAACTTTCAAGGTCTACAGGCCCTCATTAAAAAGGGTTTGAGGAATGGCTCTTTTCTAATTCAATGTCATCTAAAAAGAAATCAAACAACGTTAAGCAACAAAATAGGGGACAGGGAGATCAGGGTACTCCTATAAACATTAAATTCTCAAAAGTGGACGCGCGAGACTACAGGGCCAAAGGGGCAGAAAAAAAGAGGGAAACTGGCGCCCCAAGGTACGGAGGTGCCGGGGTGACGGTAAAAAAAGGTTCAGAGAGGGGACACCAACCCCTCTTTCGACTTCTGAAACCCGTGCGCCCCCGGGCATAAAAAGGTTTACCTAAATGTCATGTTCACCTATGTGCCATCCCCCTTTAAGGGTTTTTTTAATCCCCAAGGTTTGGCCAGTCAAGACCGCTTTTCTGGGAGAGGGTGCGGTATTTGCTGCGGGCAACCCATATGGGCCGGAAAAGATCCGCACATTGGGCAAACGCGTGGCACCTTTCCCCTCCTCTTCCCGAAATTGTCCTCGGGGATTCGGAATCTCAATACAAAGATTAAGACAGAAAAAAAATCCCCTTTTTTTGAAGCCCGCAAGCAGGTTGTGGGCAGTCAGACGGCCACAGCACTTCGTATGCTCGGCCCCGAAAGAAAATTTCCACCGTCAGCCCGCGCCAACTGATGTTTTATTTTCAAAGACACTGAAAGGAAAACTGTCAGCTCGGGTGAACAGGTCCCCCACCTCCCAACCCACATAAAATGCCCCTGGTGGAGGCAAAAAACCGCCACCCCCAACTGCCCACATCTACAACATCTCGCTGGGCTTTAAAAAACCAGCACCCCCAACTCAATCCCCTCGCCCACCCCGGCGGGCAAGGAGTTCTCCCCAGTGGGAATGGGGGAATGAGGAGAAACCCCACCACCCCAAACCCCAGACCTCCACCATCCCAAACTCCACCTTTTGCACCTGCGGGCAAGTCTCCGCGGGCCCAAAGACCACCACATCCATAAATAACAAATAAATTCCTCCATTAATCGGACGTTAAAGAGGAAAGACCTATTTCTCTCCTTTTCGCCTCCCCAGGAAGAAACAATATTCCTTGGGAAAAACCGGTCTAAATTCCAACTTCGGGGAGCGCAGCTCTGTTATCTCAAAACCCTCCTCGGGGCTCTTCAAAAAACTCAAATTCAGACCAGAAGACCTTTACTCTTTCGGGCTTAATACTTTCAAAACCCTGCACAACCCCCACGGGGACTGTCTCTTTTTCCCTTCCCCAAACACAAAATTTTGTTGTATAGCCCCCGCACTCTGTCACCTCTCTTCAGCTGTAGCGCAGAGTCACTCTCAAAAACTGTACAATCTTTTCCCTTTTTCTCTCACTCTTCCCGTTTTGTCGTCGGGAAACCTTGTCACTGATAGAAAACTTCCCGCCTTTTTTTGCTGGGGGACTTAAGGGTCCAACCCTTTTTTGGGGTGTGCCGTACTCACCCAAGTTCTGCTCATTGAGGATTTCCTTTCAACTTGGATTTGTGTTGTCGAATGAGGATCTGAAACTTATCTCCACTCTTCCCAGGTTCACTTTCGTGTTTAGATTTGCTTTTTTGTGCCCCCTCGCGGTCCTGGACATGAGGGGCTTCCATGACGACCACGGAAGTGCCATTTCCCTGCCCTTTCACAACCTGATTAACTGCACATTCTCTGTCTCCACCCCAAATTAAAAAACAAACTGGATCTATTTGCAGCCACTTTTCCCAAAGGGAGTTCCAGACACGATTTTTTTCAAGCCCCGGACCCAGCGAATTCTGACAATACAATTTTAAATGTGCAAACCCCTAATTCCAGTGTCTTCCACAAACTTCAAATGCCAAAAACCCCCGGGTTTGATTCAATTGCCAACAAATTTCCAAGTCCGAAAAGGGGCTCAGCGTCGGGAAAACCAAACGCCCTTTCGGTCCCAACCCGACCCACAAAACTCCGTGCAAATCAAACACACTTTAAAATCAAAAACTCGTCCGAGAAGCTTCTGCCCAGGTGACTCGAAAACTCTAAAAAAAGTGTGAACATCATTAAGAAAATAAAAGGGAAAAACCCCTGTCCCCTGTGAACCATCTAAATTTTTCGGACTTTAAAACAAGAAAAAGCAGTTGAAAACCTGCTTGCTTCAACCATTGAAAAAATTCCCCTCTCAAATAAACATTCACTTTTGTCAAAACAAACCCCAAAAAGAAAAATCACCCTGCAATTTTTCATCCACAACAGGGAAACACAATCTCCTTTCACATTAAACGAACTGAAATCGCCTTTACTTCTTGCACGATCCCTCCGGGAAGAGACTTTCATTATCAACTATTGAAACATTTCCGAAAGAAGCGAACACCGTACAGGTAACAACCACTGTGGACTACGGGTTGTTTTCCACCCTCTTGGGGGAAAGCCTCTTTAATCCCCCCCAAACCTGGAAAAGATCTTTCAACCCTCTAACTACCCCCAAACTTTGCCAGCTGCTGTAAATTGATGAAAAAAGGTCAACTACTCTTTGGGGGAAAACTCAAACCGAGGCCTTTTTGGCAAAGAACAGTGGGGTTTCCCCGCAAACATCGTATACTTTGACCATTTTTCGCGGAATCTACATTTGGGAACCTTTTTTAAACAGACAAACATGCAGGGGCAATTTTCTTCGACTGGGGGGGCCACATACCCCCTAAGTCGGGAAACTTCAGATCTCCACGATCGGTTTTCGAGGTCATCTCCGTTTTTTAATTAAAAATTTTTGGGGCAGAACACATTTTCAGGCCCCGGGTTGGTACCACTCTCTCTGAGTCCACAGCAGGAGTTGGGTGTTCCACAGGGGGGCATACTACCCTGCCCTCTTAATTAAGATCAAACATTTTTCAAACTTCAGCAGGGGTTTAGATGCTCATTGTTTGGGTGATTTTGCGTCTACGCAACTGGGAAACCGTACCCAGTGTCCACCAGGCTCCAGCTTTGCGTAGATAAAATCCACGGGGGGCGGGTGAAAACGGGTTTCCCCCCTTTTCTGCTACAAAAAACCCAGTGTTTCCCCTTCCTAATTTTCCCTCAGTTTTTTTTAATCCGGAACTCAAGGGGAAATCTCCCAATCCAGCTGTTAAAGAGGCCCAAATTTCCGGATCATTTTTTGACCAAAAACTTTCTTTTTCAGCCCTATTTAAAAACCCCAAACGTGCCAAAAGGGACTGAAATCGCGGGGCGTAGCCCACCGACTGGGCGCTGATAAAAAACATTTTCCCTCTACAAAACCCTTCCGTTCCAAACGGGCACGGTTGGCGTTTCCCCGAAACATCTTACCTCAAACTCTTGGACCCTACCACCACAAGGGGTTCGTCTCTGTCTTGGGGCGTTCCCCACCACCCCTTTTAAGCCTGACGAGAGGGAGGAACCCCTTTACGTCCAACGAGGGTGAAACGTCTTTGAATTATTCACCGACTGTTCTCAAACCGCAGAATCCGCCAGACTGTTTTTTGACCCCCCTTTCCCAAAAATAAGTTTTAAACAAACCCAAAATTATTTTCCCCTTTGGGGTTCGTATGCGCCTCACTGCGGAATGCGGATAGACCTGGAGTAGTTTTCCGATTTTTTCCCAAATTTCCGGTTTAAAAATCCCGGACCTTTTTCACACCAGAGATTTGTTTTGATCTTTGCACTTTTTTGCAAAGAGTCTACCATCTCTGGGTACAAGGCATTGATGCTGACCACTTTCCAAAACCCATCCTGTCAAAAAATTTTTACTGACGTTTCCCAACTGAAATGGGGTGGCTTGCACCCACGCCCGGGGGTCCTCTCAATACTTTGGAACATACCATTCAGATTCTTCGTCATTCTGCTGAACTTACCCGGTTTTGGGGTTTGAAGATAATCTCACATTTTTCAAAGAGGGGCTTTTTTGTTCTGTCGATTCGCTGTCAGTTTGGGGGGGATAGGGGGCCCCAACCTTCACATCCAGAACTTTTTTCTTTTTTTTTAAATTTTTAGCAAGTGAAGCGGGCGTTTTCAAAATTACTCTTTCTTGGGTTTTCCTGGCCTTTGGCATCGGGGGGAACAAAGGTGACGTTTAGCCAAAAACGCCACAAAAAGAAACTGTCCCAAAACTTAATCCCCTGCTCAATGTAAACCCAAAATTTAAAGATTTTGTAGAGACCTCGGGAGAGGATTAACACACAGACGTAACAAACTCTTTTAGTCCTCCCAAAACCTTTAAAGGGAAATTTCCCCCCATCCACAAACGGGGGGCGTAAAAAGGAAACGGTTCTGTGCCGCTGACACCGGCCATTTTGTATTTTACCCTGCTACCTTTTAAGGATTTAAGAAACTCCGGGGGATTTCCTTCATGCGCCACCCCAAGAACATGTACTTTTTTAAATTTGGACTTGCACAGTGAACCAAACATTTTACGGGGGATCCATGAAGATCCTGTTCAGGGGGGTCCCCCTACGGGATCCTTGAGTTTTTTTGGGGGATTAACATTTTTTTATCTATTTAAGATTTTACGGCTAAAATTTTAACAAATTTTTGGTGCTTTTAACATGCATTTAAAAATGTGTGAAAGTTTGGGTTTTTTTTTTTTTTTTTTTTTTTTTTTTTTTTAAAGACTGTGATTGATTTTACTGGTACCGCCCTGATAGGCCCTTTTCGGCGCTGGGGTAACAACTTTCCCCTCTCTCTTCCCCGTTTTTCATTTGTTATCTGTTGGGAGTTCTGCAGTGGTTTTTTAATTTTACAACTGCACCATCTAATTTTGGGTTTTGTAATGCCAAGGCGATTTTGATCGCTCACACTGAGCCTTTTCTAATTGTACTCTTTTTTAAAAACTTTTTATGAGTCGTTTTAAATGTAAGCGAACAAGTTTCCTTGTCCTCCCCAAAACAAATGCACTTTACTTTTAAAAACATTTGGGGCTATAAATTCGGAGGTTCTTGGCCTAAAAATTTGGATAAGATCTGACCTTACTTTCTGTTTTAATTTACGCCGCAAGAGGGCGCCGAGCGGGGCTGTTAAAGGGGGCTTTCACTCATTCGCTCCAGGGTCAAAATCATCATATCTTTTATCTCAATTTCCCCCATGTTTTTTAATAATTAACATTTTTTTTTTGTTTTATAAAAAAATGCCCGCTAGGCTCGATTTTGACCCCATAGAAACTGAAAGAGCCCTTTGCGGAAGGGGAAAAAAGCGGAATATACTGTTCCAATAATCCATCTACTATTTATGCAGACAAATTTTTTACGCAAATTTCCGGGCCTAGGGGCGAGAAGTATTTTGCACCTGCGCGCTTTCTTTTAAAATATCTCGCTTCAAAAACAACACAAACAGACAGTTTCCCAAATTTTTAGCGGGCAATTTTAAGAAAATTCTATAAAACTTGAGGGGGAAGAAAAATTTTTTTTACCAATGCAGACATATTTTTAAACCCATTCATCTGGCAACCCGGAAATGAAAGGCTGATCTTGCTTAAGGGAAACAAATGAAAAGCCTAAAAAATAGAATAGGCCCGCAGATATTAAAGACGGCAAAAAAAGTAAAAGCACTGTAAATTTTTCGAGGAAATCGCTTTTTTTTATCCCCTTAAATTTGATTGTTAAAAGCGCATGCACCCACTTTTAAGGCATTAAAAGACAGATTGTCATAGAACTAACTTTTTAATGAAAACAAACCTTTCAAATCACAGACACCGAAACAAAGTACAGCATTCTGCATCTCTTAGAGTTTGACGTTGTTTGCAACCCAATTTTGCAAAGGTGATTGACAACAATACACAAAATTACAATATATTTCGAAAGAGGATTTTCATACAACATATCCCAAAAAGGGCAACGCTTTAAAGGAATTTAGTTTTTGGTCGCAGCAAAATCGCTAAAAGGGATTTTATTGCTGTGCGAAGATGAAGAAACCCTTTAAAAAGGAAGGAAAAGTTTTTTTTAAAACCAAAAAAAACGAAAGACAATGTTCGATTGAGGGAGTCCTAAAACCAAATTTACGCTAGCGGCTTAAAACCTTATAGCATTTTTGATGAAAAAAAAAACTGTTGGGGGCGGGGGGTTGAAATCCAACATTTTTCCTTGTGTCTAAAGAATTTAAAATCTTCAAAGTTAGGCTGTTTATTATTTAACAACGAAATACGGTTTATGATTACCTAAGGCAACAAGGATAATCTTTTCATGGAAGCGGGGGGAACGTGAGAACGAATAAACTTTAAAAAGAAAAGAAAAGAAACCGTAAACCGCTTAAATTTCATTTTTTTTTTATATATGATGCGCACTGAATATCGAAGAAAACAGATGAAAAGATATACAAACAAATTTATTTTATTTTAAAAAAAACAGTCGTTCAGGTAAACCAAATGTCCTACAGCGCCGCCAAAAAAGGGGTAGTAAAAGCCCCACATAAAAAACCTTTAATTAACAAACATTTCACAAAGCAAAAAAACTAGAGCAAACCTTTCAAAAAACACAAAACCAAAAAAGGAAAACTGCGCCTTTAAAGCTTTACTTTTGTTTAAACTGGGGCATCGACTAAATGCTCATCAGCAGGGAAAGAGGTTGGCTCTTGCAACGGGGATAGGGGCACCCGCGCTTACCCCAGGATTGTCTTTGCCCCCGCGGTTTAATAGCTGTAAGGTGCGGGTGCAAAAAAATTTAAAAAATAAACTCCAAAAGCACACAGCATGGTTTTAACTAAAAACGGGAAACTTTTGTTCGTTCAAAAAGACAATAAATAAAGCACTAGCTGACTCAAACATCACGAGAAGAATTTAATCGTTACGCCGATTTTAATGACTACAAAAAACAAAATTTGATCTTCAAAAAAAGGCGAGGCAAGTTTTTCCAAAAGCCAGACCCGAGCAAAAAAAAGGAAAGCTAAAAAAAAAAGTTAAACCCCCCAAAAAACATAAAACTCTGTTTCTAAACCAAACACAAAAAAATTTTTAAAAAACCCCCTTTTTTGAAGGGTGGGGGTTTTTAAATTTTTTTCATTTTTTAAAATCTGCTCCAGGCTGACATCGAAAATTCTAAGAAAAAAGTGTGGAACACTTTAAAAAACAAAGGGAAGAACACCGTCCACGTAAACCCATTCAAGTTTTGGTTTCTTTAATAACAGAGAAAAAGCTTTGCTAATTGCTTGCTTAACCTTTAAAAGAATTCTTCCCTTTAAAAAATCTCCTTTTGTCAAAAACAAACCCCTAAAAAAAAAATCACCTGAAACTTTTCTCGACAACATGGAAGACACAATCTTCCTTTCACATTAAACGAACGAAATCTCCCTTACTTTTGCCGATTTTTCCGGGTTTGATGCATTCATTATAAACTATTAAAACATCTTCCGAAAAAGGTTGAAACCCTGTTACAGGTATCAACCAGTGTGGACTAAGGTTGCTTTCCACCCTCTTGGGGGAAAAAGCCCTCATTTTTCCCCCTCCCCAAAACCTGGAAAAGATCTTTCTAACCCCATTAACTCCCGTCCCATGCTTTGCCCAGTGTGTCCGAAAATTTGAGGAAAAAAAATGGTCAAGCTAGGCTCATGTGGAAACTCGAAACCGAGGCCTTTTGGAAAAAGAACAGTGGGGTTTTCCGCAAAAGTAGTACAGTTGCCCATTTGATTCTTTGGGAATTACATTAGAACGCTTTTTTAAACGACAGCAGCGGGGAAATTTTCTTCGACTTGGAGAAGGCCTCGATACCACTGGAAGTCGGGGATCTTCAGATCCCCATCTGGGTTTTGGGGGTCATCTTCCGCTTTTTATTAAAATTTTTTTTGGCAGAACGACATTTTTCAGGTCCGGGTTGGTACCACTCTCTCGATGTCCACGACAGGGTTGGGTTTTCCACAGGGGGCATACTTTTCCCCTGCCTTTTTAGTATTAGATCAAAAACATTGTTCAATCAGTTGCAGGGTTCAACTGTTTTTTTTGTGGTGTTTTGCTGTTACGCAACTGGAAGCCTGTACCGGTGTCCAGCGCAGGCCCCAGCTTTTTCGTAGATAAAATCCATCGGTGGGCATGAAAACGGTTTCACCTTTTTCTACAAAACCCCGTGTATTTCCTTCCCTAATTTTTGTCGTTTTTCCCGTCCGGAAATTCAAATAGGGGAAAAAACCCCCCTTCCCGCTGTTAAAAGGGCCAAATTTTCTGGGGGTCATTTTGACCAAAAACTTAATTTCTCAGCCCTTTTTAAAAAACCCCAAAACGCTTGCCAAAAGGGACTGAATATTTGCGGGTCGGCACACACCCATGGGGCGCTTTATAAGAAAAAATTTTTTGCACCCCTTTCAGACCCTGGTCCGTTCCAAACTGGGCTAGTTTTTGCTGTGTACGGGGTCCCCAAAATCATCTTACCTCAAACTCTTGGACCCTTCCACCTCAAAGGGGTTCGTCTCTGTCTTGGAGCGTTCCGCACCCCCCTGTGTACAGCCCGTACGCGAGGCAGGGGAACCTTTACTTCCAAAAGCAGGCTGAAACTGTCTTTTAATTTTTACATCGATGTTCCGAACCGCAGAATCCTGCCATGACTGTGTTTTTGCCCCCCCGTTCCAAAGTAAGGGTTTGAAACAAACCCGAAATGTTTTCCGCCTTTTGGGGCTTCGTACCCCCCTCACGTGCGGAATGCAGGGAAAACCCGGGGAGTAGTTTCCGTTTTTTTTAAAAGTTTCCGGATAAACCCTCCATGGACCTTTTTCACCCCAGAGATTGGGTTTTAAATCTTGCAGCTTTTCGCAAAGATTCTACCAGTTTTTTCTCTGGCTTTAAAAACTTGGGTTTTTGCTGACCTCTGCCCCCAAAATTTCCCATCCTGTCAAAACGTTTTCACTGATTTTTCCCAAAGTCTGAAGATGGAGTGGCCTGTCCCAGCCTACTGCCCGGGGGCTCCTTCTCAAAATACTTTTGGGAACATATCCATTCGAAAGCTTCTGTCTATTCTGCTAAATTTTTACTCCCGGGTTTTTTGGTTTTTGAAGATAATCTAAATTTTTTCCCAAAAGAGGGCTTTTTGGTTCTGTCGGATTCCTGTCACTTTGGAGGCCATAGCTGGCCCCCCCCCTTCAGCACCCAAAACTTTTATTTTTTTTTTAACTTTTTAAAAGGGTTAAAAGGGCGGACGGTTACAACTTTAAACTCTTTTTTTGGGTTCCGGGCCCCTGTTGGCATCGGGGGGAACAAAAGGGTTTGATCGTTTGGGCCAAAACCCCCACAAGAGAAAAAACCTGTCCAAACTTATATCCCCTGCTCAGATGTAAAACCCCAAAAATTTAACGATTATGTGAGGCCCTGGCGGGGGTTTGGAACACCCCAGACGAGTAACAAACTTTTTTCAGATCCGTAAAAACCCTTTAAAGGGGAATTTCCCTCCCATCCCATCGGGAGGTCGTAAAGGGGAAACGGTTCGTGCCGGCTGCACCCCGGGGCCCTTCGTTTTTCCCCCAGCTTCCCTTTTAAGGAGGAAGAACCCGTGGTGCTTTCCCAAATGTCATGCCCCCTTTCAAAATTTAAAACATGTACTTTTAGAGTTTTGGGACTTGAAACGATGTGAGACACAAACTTTTTAGGGCGGAGCCAATAAAGATCCTTTTTCGGATGCCCCGGCCGGGCTGATCCTTGATTTTTTGAGAGAGTTTAAATTTTTTATCTGAAAAAAGTTTTTTACGGCTGAAAGATTTTTTAAAAAAATTTTTCTGGTGCTTTTGTAAAACCGATGTCATTTAAGAAGAGGTGTGAAATTTTGGTTTTTTTTTTTTTTTTTTTTTTTTTTTTTTTTTTTTTAAAGACTGGTGGTTTTTTAAAAAACGTGGTGGACAGCCCGGGAGGGGGCCCTTTCGGCGGCGGGGCCCTATAAGAAAACATTACTCTCCTCTCTCCATGTTTTGCATTTGGTTTTTCTTTTGGGAGTTCCTGCAGTGTTTTTTTGAAGTTTAGAAACTGCACCCCTATCAAATTTTTGGGTTTTTTAGTAATGCCGGGGCGTTTTGGGATCGCTCAAAACAAAACCTTTGTTTTTATTGTTCTCTTTTTTAAAAACTTTGATGAGTTGGTTTAGATGTAAGCTAAACAATTTTGCCCTTTGGGCCCGTCCTCACAAACAAAGGTCATTTTTTATTAAAAAATCTTTTGGGTCAAAAAATTTCCCGGGAGGTTTTTTGGCCTTAAACGGGGGTTTAAAAGATCTAAACCTTACTTTTTTTTTTTTTTCACGCCGCAATGAGGGCGCCGAGCTTTGCTGTTTTTAAAGGGGTCTTTCACCCATGTCGTCTCCCAGGATAAAAAATAAATCATAATTTCATCTTCAATGCCTCCCATTTTTTTTTAATAATTAATTTTTTTTATTTTGTTTTATAAAAAAATGAAAGCATATGGCTCGATTCTTGACCCGCATAGAAGACTGAAAGAGCCCTTTGGCGTGAAGGGGAAAAAAAGCGGAAAAATTTTGTTCCAAATAATCCATCAAATTTTTGATGCGATTTAAATTTTACTGTCAAATTTTCCGGGCCTAGGAGCAGATGAAGTGATTGTGCCAGGGTCTGCGGTCCCTTTCTTTCCAAAAAAAAGTACTTTGCTTCAAAAACAGACCCCAAAAAGGGGGCAGTTTTTCCAGAATTTGGGCGGGAATTGTTAAGAAAATTTCTATAAAACTTGAGGGGCAAGAAATATTTTCTTTCCCCAATGCCCGAATTTTTTTTAACCTATTCTGAAATTTTGGCTAAACCCGGGTTTAAAGGGCTGAAACCCCTTTTTTTTCAAAGGGAAACGAAAAAAAGAAGCCAAAAAACAAGAATAGGCGCCGCAGTTTTTAAAGGGCGGCAAAAAGATGCAGCTGTAAATTTTTCGATGGAAATCGCTTTTTTTCCCTCCCCTTTTGATTTTGAGTTTTTTAAAAGCGCATGCACCGTTTCTTTCAAGGGGGCATTAAAAGAAGATTGCCCTATGAACTAACTTTTTAAAAAAATTTCAAACGCGTTATCAAAAAATCAACACCCAAAAAAAGTACAAACCCTTTCTTTACATCTCTTAGAGTTTGACGTTGTTGCAACCCTAATTTAGCAAAGGGTGATTGAGCAAAAAATATCGTCAAAATTAGCAATATATTACGGGAAAAAGTGATTTTATCATACAAAAATATCCCAGAAGCAGGGGGAGACGGTTTTATGGGGAAATTTTTGTTTTAGTGTCGCAGCAAAGATCGCCCTTTAAAAGGTTTTTTTTATTGCGTGGGGAAGATGAAGAAACCCCTTCCAAAAAAGGAAGTGAAAAAAATTTTTTAAAACCCCCAAAAAAAACGAAATTCAATGTTCGATTGAGGGGAGTCCAAACCCAAAAATTTACGGGAGCGGGCTTTTAAAAAACCCTTTCAGCAATTTTTTGGTGAAATAAGGGGGAAATGTTTTGGGGGCGGGGGGGTGTGAAAACCCCAAAAGTTTACCTTGTGTCCCAAAAGATTTAATCTTCACAAAGTTAGGCTTGATGATTAAATTTTAAAAACCCAAATACGGTTTATGGGTTGACCTAAAGGGCAACAGGGATAATCAGTTTTCATGGAAAGGGGGGAGAATGTGAGAGGCGTAATTTAAAAATTCAAATTTTATTTTAAAAAAGAAAAAAAAAAGGGCCGAATTTAAAACCGGGTTAATTACATTTGTTTTTAATTTGATGCGGGAGCTGAATTTCGAAGAAACAGATAAAAGAAAAAACAATACTAAATTATTTTTATTTTAAAAAAAAACTTGGGCCTTTTTTCAGGTTTATCCAAGTGCCTACACGCCGCCAAAAAAAGGATGTAGAAAGCCCCAGCATAAAAAACCCTTTAGTTAACAAAAATTACACAAATGCAACAAAAAATAGAGCAAGACCTTTCAAAATACAGCAAAACCAAACGAAGGTATTCTGCTGCCTTTAATGCTGTTTACTTATGTTAATACTGGGGCATCGACTATAAGTGCTCTATCAGCAGGAACGAGTGTTGGCCTCTTAGCAACGGGCATAGGCGCACCCGCAGCTTTACCTCTAGGAGGTTTGTCTTTAGCTCTCGGTCTGTGTTCATTAGCTGTAAGTGCGGCTGGCAAAAAATTAAAAACTAAACTCCAAAAGCACACAGCTATGGTTCAACTAATAACGGCTAAACTTAGTTCGTTCAAACTGACAATAAATAAAGCACTAGCTGACTCAAACATCACGGATGAAGAATTTAATCGTTTACAGGCCGATTTTAATGACTACAAAAGACAAAAGTTTGATCTTCAAAGAAAGGCGAGGGCAAGTTTTTCTCAACAGCCAGACGCCGAGCAGATAAAAAAGGAATGCTTAAAAAAAGTAAACGAGACATTAAACTCTGTTCTAAACAGCTCACAGTAACAACATCGAAGGGTGTTATACTTTAGTTTATGAGTCCAAGCACAAAAAGACCGTTGATATTCCCTCTGGGGGGTTTGCGACCTTGTCGTGGTCGGAGGGTTTGCGTGGTCCAGTGATCCTTAGGCTTTGCTGGCGGGGGCATCAATACTTGGAGATAGGCTGTTTTTTTCACACTGCTTCTAGGCCTGAGAGGTGCAGATGCTGTTTGGCCTAAGCGTAACGTGGTAAGGAGTTGATGCCCCTGGTAGGGCTTCCCATGTCAGATAGGCTAAGGGTGAGGATCCTGACTAAGAGTAACCCGCCTTTCTCCTTTTCTTGTTTTCTGCTCCCTTATTTGGCCCTTTTCTATCTTCGTCTCCCCTTCAAGTCTTCTTTTCCACACTCCTTTTCTCTCTGTGGTCTCCTTAAGATCCGCCGCGTTTGCCGTGCGGTGCGACCTGTGTCGGAGGGGAATGAGATCCTGGTGATTGAGAGGGCCAGCGCTCTCAACACATCACTTTGGCTCGGACCTCTCCTAGACAGGGAGTACACTTTGGCCGGGTGTACTAATCGGCTCCCCTTCTTGGGGTTGGGTCAAGACGGCAGTTCCCCAGCTGGCCAAGTAAACCCCTGCAGTGCTCAGCTCTGTGTTTCCCGGGAGTTGAGCATGATCAGGGGGATAGGGTTGGTTGCTTCTGCTTGTCGTATGTCTCTCCCGAAGCCTGGAAGGGGTCAAGACATTGATTTCTTGGCCCTGGCCCCTTAGTTGGACTCCAAGGTGGGTGGGTAAGGGAGGGATGAAATATACTAAAATACACATGGCTTTTTCAAAAATCATCCCCCAAAAAAGAGGAAGGCAGCATCCCCTATTTCAGGGGATTTCGATTCTGACAGCGATTCGGATATGGAGATACGACAGAAGACAGGTTTCTGGGCTTCCTGGCTCGTTATGGAAGGAACGGAGCAAGAAAGACCCCTTTCAGCTTTGAGCCCATTTGCTATCCAAAAGGGCTTTCAAGGTATATGCAGGTGACCCTCGATCCATCAAGAGGTTGAGGAATGGTTCATTTCTTATTCAATGCAAGTCACACAAACAATCTGAACAGCTGCTGAAAACAACTAAACTAGTGGACAGGGAGATCAGGGTAACTCCCCACAAACAGTTAAATTCATCTAAAGGCGTGATTCGCTGCCGGGATTTATCGGGAGTCTCAGAGGCAGAAATCAAAACGGAGCTGGCATCCAGGGTGTGACGGAGGTGCGCAGGGTGACTGTCAAGAAGGGTGCGGAAAGAGTGGCCACCAACACCCTCTTTCTGACATTCTGCAGCCCTGTGCTGCCTCCGGTCATCAAAGTCGGCTACCTGATTGTCCGGGTTCAGTTGTACGTCCCGTCCCCGTTGAGGTGCTTCCGATGCCAGAAGTTTGGCCATGTCAGAGACCGTTGTTCTGGGCAGGAGGTGTGTGGTTTTTGCTGCAAGGCAACCATGATGGGCCGTGTAAAGATCCGGCACATTGTGCAAACTGCGGTGGCGACCATCCCTCCTCTTCACGGAATTGTCCTCTGTGGATTCAGGAATCTGCAATACAAAGGGTTAAGACAGAAAAGAAGATCTCCTTTTTTGAAGCCCGCAAGCAGGTTGTGGGCAGTCAGTCGCCGACAGCTTCTTCGTATGCTTCGGCCGTAAAGAAAGTTCCAACAGTTCCAACTCGGTCAGTCTGCTGTCAGACTGATAACTTTACGTTTTCGAAGACATTGCAAGGAAAAACTGTCAGCTCTGGTGGAAGCAGGTCCACCACCTTCCAAACCAAAGTGACTGCCCCTGGTGGAGGCAAAAAATCCGCCACCCCTCAGACTGCCCAGCAGTCTACAACATCTGCTGCTGGGCAGATTAAAAAACCAGCACCCCTCCCTCGAACTCCTCTGTCCAGTGCCCGTGCGGGCAAGGGAGTTCAACCTAGTGTGGAGATGGTGGAGTTGAGGAAAAAACCTCCACCGTCCCCCAAACCCAGACCTACTTCACCTGTTGGCAAGTCTGCCAGCAGGTCTGCAGATAGTCCAGTGAAATTAAGCAACAAATTTACAGCTTTAGCAGCAGATGTTGAGGAGGAGATGACCTGATCTCTCTCCTTTTCGCCCTCTGCACCATGGATAATACAATATTCCATTGGAATATCCGTGGTCTAAATTCCAACTTCGAGGAGCTGCAGCTTCTGTGTCAGTCTCTAAAACCTCTGTCGTGGCTCTTCAAGAAACTCAAATTCAAAGCCAGAAGACCTTTACTCTTTCTGGCTTTAATATTCTTTCGAAACCTGCAAAACCCTTTCCCACGTTGGGACTGTCGGGCGGTGTTGCCCTTCTCCTACACAAAACTTTGTTGTATAGTCCTGTCACTCTGTCTACCTCCCTTCAGGCTGTAGCTGCGAGAGTCACTCTCCACAAGACTGTGACAATCTGTTCTCTTATCTCTCACCTTCTGTCCCGGTTTTGTCGTCAGGACCTTGTCAGTCTGATAGAAGAACTCCCTCGACCTTTTTTGCTGTTGGGTGACTTTACGGTCACAATCCTCTTTGGGGTAGTGCCAGTACGTCACCCAGAGGTCTGCTAATTGAGGATGTCCTTTCAGACTTGGATTTGTGTTGTCTGAATGACGGATCTGCAACTTATCTCCACTCTTCCTCAGGTTCACTTTCGTGTTTAGATTTGTCGGTTTGTGACCCCTCGCTGGTCCTGGACTATGAGTGGTCTGTCCATGACGATCTGCACGGAAGTGACCATTTCCCTGTCCTTCTACAACCTGTAATAACTGAACACATCTCTGTCTCTCAGCATCTAAATTATAAGAAAGCAAACTGGGATCTATTTGCAGCCACTGTTTCTGAGGAGTTCCAGGACACTGACTTTTTTCAGAGTCCGGATCCAGCTGAATCACTGACTAACACTATGATCAAATGTGCTAAAGCCTGTATTCCAGTGTCTTCCGATAAACTTCAAATGCCCAAAACACCCTGGTTCGATTCAGAATGCCAACAAATTTCCAAAGTTAGAAAACGGGCTCAGCGTCAGGTATACCAACGACCTTCGGGTCCCAACGCTCGAGCCCATCAGAAACTCCGTGCTAAATCAAGACACACTTTTAAAATCAGTAAACGTCGGTCCTGGAGAAGCTTCTGCTCCAGGCTGACATCAAAACTTCTAAGAAAAAAGTGTGGAACATCATTAAGAAAATCAAAGGGAAGAACACCTGTCCCACTGTGAACCATCTCAAGTTTTCGGATTCTTTAATTACAGAAAAGAAAGCAGTTGCTAATCTGCTTGCTTCAACCATTGAAAAGAATTCCTCCTCTTCTAATAAATCAGTCACTTTTGTCAAAAACAAAGCCCTAAAAGAAAAATCACCCTGCAACTTTTCATCCGACAACATGGAAGACTACAATCTTCCTTTCACATTAAACGAGCTGAAATCTGCCTTACTCTCTTGCAGCGATTCCTCTCCAGGTATAGATGACATTCATTATCAACTATTGAAACATCTTCCGCAAGAAGGTCTGAACATCTTGTTACAGGTATACAACCACGTGTGGACTACAGGTTGCTTTCCACCCTCTTGGCGGACAGCCCTCATTATTCCCATCCCCAAACCTGGAAAAGATCTTTCTAATCCATCTAACTACCGTCCCATAGCTTTGACCAGCTGTGTCTGTAAAATGATGGAAAAAATGGTCAATGCTAGGCTCATGTGGAACTCGAAACCGATGCCTTTTGGCGAAAGAACAGTGTGGTTTCCGCAAACATCGTAGTCAGTTGAGCATTTGATTCGTCTGGAATCTACACTTAGGAACGCTTTTTTAAACAGACAGCATGCAGTGGCAATTTTCTTCGACTTGGAGAAGGCCTACGATACCACCTGGAAGTCGGGATACTTCATGATCTCCACGATCTGGGTTTTCGAGGTCATCTTCCGCTTTTTATTCAAAAGTTTTTGGCAGAACGACAGTTTCAGGTCCGGTTGGCACCACTCTCTCTGATGTCCACGAGCAGGAGTTGGGTGTTCCACAGGGGAGCATACTATCTCCTGCCCTCTTTAGTATTAAGATCAACAACATTGTTCAATCAGTTCAGCAGGGTTCAGACTGCTCATTGTTTGTGGATGATTTTGCTGTCTACGCAACTGGAAGCCTGTACCCGAGTGTCCAGCGCAGGCTCCAGCTTTGCGTAGATAAAATCCATCGGTGGGCGGATGAAAACGGTTTCACCTTTTCTGCTACAAAAACCCAGTGTATTCACTTCCATAATTTCCGTCAGTTTTTTCCAGATCCGGAACTTCAAGTAGGGAAATCTCCCATTCCAGCTGTTAAAGAGGCCAAATTTCTGGGAGTCATTTTTGACCAAAAACTTAACTTTCTCAGCCATATTAAAAACCTCAAAACTGCTTGCCAAAAGGCACTGAATATTCTGCGGGTCGTAGCACACACCGACTGGGGCGCTGATAAGAAAACTTTGTTGCACCTCTACAGAGCCCTGGTCCGTTCCAAACTGGACTACGGTTGTGCTGTGTACGGCTCCGCAAGATCATCTTACCTCAAACCTTCACTGTCCAACCGCAGGCTGAAACTGTCTTTGAATTATTACATCCGACTGTTCTCAGAACCGCAGAATCCTGCCTATGACTGTGTCTTTGACCCTCCGTTCCAAAGTAAGTTTGAAACAAACCCGAAATGTATTCCGCCGTTTGGGCTTCGTATGCAGCCTCACGTGCGGAATGCAGATATAGACCTGGGAGTAGTTTCCGATTTTCCAAGTTTCCGGATCAACCTCCATGGACCTTTTTCACACCAGAGATTCGTTTGATCTCGCAGCTTTCCGTAAGGAGTCTACCAGCTCTCTGGCGTACAAGGCTTTGTATGCCGAGCTCTGTTCCAAATTCCCATCCTATCAAAAAGTTTTCACTGACGGTTCCAAGTCTGAGGATGGAGTGGCCTGTGCAGCCTACTGCCCTGGGGCCCCTTCTCAGATACTGTTGGAACATATACATTCAGATGCTTCTGTCTATTCTGCTGAACTTACTGCTCTGGTTCTGGCTTTGAAGATAATCTCACATTCTTCAAAGAGGGATTTTCTGGTTCTGTCGGATTCGCTGTCAGCTTTGGAGGCCATAGCTGGCCGCAACCTTCAGCATCCAGAACTTTTACTTTTTTTTGAACTTTTTAGCAAGTTGAAGGCGGACGGTTACAACATTACTCTTGCTTGGGTTCCTGGCCATGTTGGCATCGGCGGGAACGAAATGGTTGATCGTTTAGCCAAGAACGCCACAAGAGAGAAACTGTCCAACATTTATATCCCCTGTTCAGATGTGAAACCCAAAATTAATGATTATGTGAGAGACCTCTGGCAGGAGGATTGGAACACACAGACGAGTAACAAACTCTTTCAGATCCGTCCAAACCTTAAGGACTTCCTCCCCTCCACGTCGGGAGGTCGTAAAGAGGAAACGGTTCTGTGCCGGCTGCACACCGGCCATTCGTATTTTACCCATGCTTACCTTTTAAAGAGTGAAGAAGCTCCGTGGTGCATTCCATGTCATGCGCCACTCACAATGAAACATGTTCTTTTAGAGTGTTGGGACTTGCACGATGTGAGACACAAACATTTTACAGCGGAGTCCATGAAGATCCTGTTCAGGGATGTCCCGCCTGATTGATCCTTGAGTTTTTGAGAGAGATTAACATTTTTCATCTGATTTAAGATTTTACGGAAGAAAGATTTTTAACAAAGTTTCTGGTGCGTTTGTAGACGATGTCATTTAATGAGATGTATGAAAGTGGGTTTTTTTTTTTTTTTTTTTTTTATATGACTGGTGAGTTGATTTTAACGTGGGGACAGCCCTGATATGGCCCTTTGCGGTCGGCTGGGCTATAAGCAACATTATCTTATCTTATCTTATCTTACCGTTGATATTGGTTCGGATTAATTATTTTTTTTTAATTTAAATAAATATTTTGAGTTAGAAAAGAAACTCAACATGGCTAAGATATATGAAGGACCAGACGAATTGTTTGAAGGAATGCTTGAGAGAGAGCGTTTATCAAGAGCACTGAATGATATTGATCTAGAAGTCATTGATCCAGCAAACGTGCGGGCAAGCGTTGTACATGCTATTTCTCAAGTTCCAAGTAAACTAACAATAGACCCGCCAGTTAAAGTAATGTTAGCTGTTTTAATCGACTATGTAACAATAAATGAAGAAAATCTAGAAGTCTGGGTCTCGACTAAACAACAGACTATTCTTTCTCGTAATGACTTAACACCCGGTTGGGCAGACGAACTGCTTGCACAGTTTGACGCTGCGGCTGAAGAAGCCAAAATGAGAGGCTCTGGTTGGTCAGAGGGCGAAGTCTTAGAGATCAGATTAAAACAGGCTAAGTATGCGCCGATTGTTGGTAAGGCTTACATTCCACTACCTCCAGCATTAGTTGCAAAAAGAGCAGTTTCTAAACATAAAGAATACAGACAACAAATGTTTTATGTGTGTGTTCTTGCAAGGCTGCATCACGCCCGCAAAAACGCAGAGAGAGTGTCTAACTAATCACCCTTACATCAATGATCTTAACTTTAGTGGGGTGTCCTTTCCTGTTAGTGTAGACCAAATTGATCAGTTTGAAGAACAAAACAAACCAATAACTGTTAATGTATACACATGGGATGAGGAAACAAATTTGGTGCCAATTAAAGTGTCCAAGAACAGTCCAACAATAGGCGAACCAGACAAAAATCATGTTGACTTACTACTGATGCTTTCACCAGCGGGGCTACCGCATTACACATTGATACGCACGATGAGTAGACTAATGAAGCATACTTCAAAAGATGGCACAAACAAGAATTCTGTAGAAAATGTTTAACAAGAATGCCATCTGTTTCAAGCCGCGAGCGAACATAAGAAACATTGTAAAAGTTCTGTAGACTGTAATACAGAACTAATTACACCTCCACCCGGATCTAAAGTTAGTTTTAAGAACTGAAACGGATGCAAACAAGTCCATATGTTGTTTATGCAGACTTTGAATCACTCATTGTTCCTTATGAAGGGCCAGCGCCACAAAACTTCGAAAAACAGTCTTAATGAGTAATCATCAGATTTGTTCATTTGCCTTCATTGTTGTCAGGTCGGATGGCGCCCATTCAGCACCAGAATTGTATAGAGGCCCAGATGCTGCAGAATACTTCTTAGAACGCATGCAGAAAGTGCGTAATGACTGTTCTAATAATCTAAACTTATCTGAAATCATAATGACGCCTGAAGACCAACAACAGTATGACTCACAGCCACACATTGTTGGATTTGTGGTTTAGAACTCAGTGAAGAAGCAACAAATCCAAAAGTAAGAGACCATGATCACATTAGTGGAAAGTTCAGAGGAGCAGCGCACAGTAAATGCAATCTTCAACTAAAGTTTGATCCTAAGACATGGAAGCTGCCTGTATTCTTTCATAACTTGCGAGGTTACGACTCTCATCTTATAATGAAAGCAGTGGACGATGCCTTCAGGGTGTCATGCATTGCACAGTCATCAGAAAAGTACATGTGCTTTAATCTAAATAACATGTCTTTTTATGACTCTATGCAACACATGATGGGATCATTAGAGTCACTGGCTATGTCCTTAAAGTCCTGCCCAATAACAGAAGAATATTTTGACTCAACTCTTGTTAGAAAGGGCGTTTACCCTTATGAGTACATGAACAGTTGGGAAAGGTTTGATGAAGACACACTTCCTCCTAAAGCGCGTTCTTTTCTAGTCTTAGAGGAAAGGACATCAGTGATTCTGATTACCAGCATGCTCAAGATGCGTGGCAGAAGTTAGAGTGTAAAACAATGGGAGACTATCATGATTCATACTTGAGGGCCGATGTATGTTTGTTGGCAGACGTCTTTGAAAACTATAGAAAGACCTGCATGAAACATTATAGCTTGGATCCCGCGCATTACATTTCTGCGCCCGGGATGAGTTGGGATGCTTTCTTAAAGTTTACTGGAGTACAGATTGATTTATTGTCGGATTTACCAATGATCCAGATGATGAAAACGGATTGCGTGGAGGAATTAGTATGGCGTCGCATCATTACTGTAAAGCAAACAACAAATACTTGGACGATTATGATCCCAGTAAAAGGTCTAACTATCTATGTATTTAGATGCAAACAATCTGTATGGATGGGCAATGGCGCAATCACTTCCATTACGTAACTTTAAAATGTACACAGGCGGCGATCCGAATAATATTCAAAAAGCATTAAAGTGGTTGGGCAGTTTTAACGCCTGATCAGCAGCGTGGTTTCATTCTAGAAGTTGATTTAGAATATCCTCATGAACTCCATGACCTGCATAATGACTATCCATTAGCAGCAGAAAGTCTAAAGATGGATCCAAGAGAGCCGCCTAAAACTTGTGCCTAATCTTCGAGGCAAAAAAAATTATGTCTGTCATTACAGACTTCTACAATTTTATTTAAGACATGGGTTGAAGTTGACAGCAGTTCATCGCATAATTGCTTTTGATCAAGAACAGTTCATGAAACCATACATCATGAAGAACACTGATCTCAGAACTAAATCCACAGATGCTTCAGAAAAAGACTTTTTCAAGCTGATGAACAACAGCGTTTTGGAAAGACTATGGAGAATCCGCACAAGCGCAAAGATGTCAGATTAGTCACCAAAGAGAACGAAGCAATTAAGCTGACTTCAAAACCAAATTATCAGGACTTCAGAAGATTTCATGATCACCTTTTTGGCATAATGATGAAAAAAAAGAAAGTCAAATTAGACAAACCTGTTTTTTATTGGGTTTAACTGTTTTAGAATTATCAAAGCTTTTGATGTTAGAATTTCTTTATGACTACTTTAAGCCCTTGTATCCTGAGTCCAGAGTACTTTACACAGATACAGATAGTTTTGTTATAGATATCCCTACTGAAGACATCTATAAAGACATGGAAACCGAAGTAGCTAAAGGGCATGCAGGATGGTATGACACGTCCGATATCCTAAAGATTCGCCTTTGCATTCAACTGTTAACAAGAAGGTTTTAGGAAAGATGAAGGATGAATTATCTGGAGGGTGATTAAGGAGTTTGTTGGTTTAAGGTCAAAAATGTACAGTATTTCGAGCCAGGAGAAAATCATTAAGAAAGCAAAGGGAATATCTCGCAGCGTGTGCAGTCAAACATATCACATGACAACTACAAAGAAGCATTGTTTGGCAATAAGACTTTTCATCATGACAACGTAAAACTGCGATCTAATCTACATGAGATCAACACAACGGTTGTAACAAAAAAGTCGTTAGATAGAACAAACACAAAACGTGTGTTTGTTAATCCAGAGTTTTCATATGCAATCGGCACTGGAGGACCGCATAAACAGGGGGGTTTATATTTTTCATCAACTTTTGTTATAAGATCAATCATAGCTTCATCCAATTCATTTAAATCTTTTCTCATGTTTGCTTGACGCGTTCGAATTTTTTTTATTATTTCAAGATATTCTTTTTCCCAATTTGGGGGTTTAAGTTGTAGGTGATCTGGATGATTTAGCATGCAATTGATTAATCCCCGAAAATGTTTCCTTAATAGCATTACACGCATGAAATGATTCCCGTATCATTTTCAAGGTCTCTTCCTTTACCATTCTTGTTTCGTTCTGCACTTCCTTCTGAGCTTCCATTTTAAACTCAAATATATTTACGTAAATTAATTAAAGCGGAACAGTGTCTGGTGGGATTATCTGCAGTTCTTCCTTCGCAAAAGATCTTTGAGGAGCTGGTTGTTTTGTTGTGTCAGTTTCTCGTAAATAATACACGGGCGGATTCATTTTTACAATTCTTTTTATTTCATATGGATCAACACTCCAAACTGGATCGGTTGCCCTGATGCGAGTGTCCCCTTCTGCTTCCCCCGGTAAATAAAGGTACCTTACTTTCAATCCAAATGGTAATAGTTTGCCGGATGAACTGACGTCTCCTTCAACAACATTTATTGTTTTTCTTTTGATTGCTTGTACTGGTTTTAGCCCTTTAAATTCTTCATTATTCATTGCGCGCAAAACTGAGGGCAGTCTTCTAACCCATTCTGTGTTGCGAGAATTGTCAATAAGCTCTCTGTGATACTGGTAGGAAAAAAGTTTTTCGGATAACTGTTTGTTAAAGTTTTCAACTAAAGCCTGTGATCTGTGAACTCCTGGAATGCCTCTTTTAATGGTAACTCTATGTTTTAACAATAATTGATTCACTTGGCCTTTAAATTCTTTTCCATCATCGACTTGAATCATGCGAGGATAAGTTAACGGGCCTCGTTGGTATATTAGTTGTATGGCGACAGCAACAGCAGAAGCACTCTTTTGTGTTAATGGCTCCGCATCTTTGTATCTTGAAGCCATGTCAATGACTGTGAGTGCGTACTTAAATCTTTTTCGTCTAATCGTATCAGAGGGTAAATATAGAAGGTCCATTTGATGGGTGTCGTTTGGAGTTGTATTGACAAAGTGTGGCCTCTGTATTCGCCTAGGCGCTGGTAAATAAATTTGCCAAATCGCTTGTTTAGATAACCATTCTTTTGCTGTTTGTTCACTGACCCCAGCTGCTTGGCTTAGCTTTTTAATTGCTGTTATTCCCTTCCAATATCCTTTGGGCGAATAATAGATTTTGTTCATTTTTTATTCAGCCAATATTATGTGCAACAAAATACACAACAGTCATACCAAAGACAATAAACCCAATTTCTTGCATCTTTTGTTTTTCTGATGGTTGATAAAAGTCACTGAATTTGGTGGGGCAATGTCTCGATTGGTTTGCCTGTTACAAGATAATATTGTTTTAATTGCTTGAATCAACATCTTTAAATGTGTAAGCTGCATGCCCCTGTTTTTTCAGTGTGTTTATTAATAAAATCTAACTGCTCAATTCTCTGCTTTTCATAGCGATCTTGTGCTGCAGCTAGTTGCTCCACAGCTTTGTTATGTCTTTTTCTCTCGCCTTCATCTCGCAGTTTACTAAATGCGTAATTACTTCCACTAAAAGCGAGCGCATTAACCACAGCGCCGCCTATCATCATTACGAGTGAAGCCATTTTTATAAATGTATTTTTTTCTTACATATTTATATTGTCCGGAATTATTCCTTGCTTAACTAGAAAATCTTTCGTAGCAAACGAAGCTGCAATGATAGCAATTAGCTTTGCTGAATCCTCAAAGTCTAGTTTGCCAAGATCTGCTGGCTTAATTCTTAACAAGCTTTTACCAAGCATTGAGTATCCTACACTTAGACCTCCAATAACAGCAGAATGGTATACAAGGTTGGTAATAGTTTTTTCGGTGCTCATTTTTTTAAAATAAAATAATTATAATTAATAAAAAAACATGAACAGTGATGATCTACTACAGCTACAAGGCAGCCTAAGCCTTCCTGAACTTATGAATGACCAAGTTGATGACCAAGCTATTATCCCAAAAAGGAAAGGCTGTATTCTTTGGCAGCATGTGGAAAAAACAAAACAGTTTCCTCGGAACTGAATTCAGCATTGAACAGAATCAACAGATGTCGCCACAAGACATTATAAAGTATCATAACAGGTATGAAGCGCAGCTGGGTCTAGAATGGTGAAAAGTGTGGGGCAAACGGTTCTTAGTTTGTACACTAAACTAGTCAGTAGATTTGCTCCCATTGATTCTGAACAAGATCTTACGTATGATTTAACGCAAGATCCAGTTTTAACAAAGTCATTAGAGTCTCTAGGGTGTGATCTGTATTACAGATTGGAACATTGTTATCGCCATTAATCATGGATTAATAACTTTTAATCATATAGATTTTGTTTCCCTTCAAAATGAACGAGCTGGAAAATCATCAGAACCAGAATCAGGAAACATTGAATCAGTGGAGAAAGTAACCAAGCCAGAAAATCAGCTGAAAAACACTAAACCAGGTGGGGGCCAGTGAAAAGCATCCTGGGCGTGTTAAAGCAGGAAAAAAATTAGCAGAGTGGAACAGACAAAAAAAATTAATGTGCAGAATAAACTCATCATGAAAACATAACACCGCCAGCGCCAGAACAAGTTGATTCAATGCCAGCTATAAAAACCCATGTGATTCAAGGCCTACAGCACCAAAGTCTTCATGGAATATTGAACTTAAAACTGTTGCCATTTTTGGCGCCATTGCTGCTGCTGGGGGCGGTTATTATGGTTATAAAATATATAAAGAATGGCAGCCAAAACAAAAGCAATCAAAAAAATCTGAACCACTAAATACAGAAAAAGACAACTGCACGCCAGAACCGTCAACAACAAAAGATCATTTTGATCCATTTCAGATGGAATAATATTTTAAGAACTTAATTTTAAATTTTTTTAATAAAAATAGATCATGCGTATTATAAAATGATGAAGTCAAAATAAAGACATGGAGTCTATAAAAGACATTTCCATAGACCAGAATTGTAATCAATGCGGTTGCTTCGGATGTAAAAACTTCATTAAGTCTATGCAGAGAACGCTGAGCAAGACATTCTCAACGATGACACGTTTTTTGAGGCGTGTGTGTACTATATTAGGCATTTACATTTAAGATAAAAACTAGATTGTATTTTTTTGATAATTATAAGATAACTTAAATAAGAACTTGGTTGTACTTAGAGGATGACTTAATCAAGAACTTATCAAGAACTTGATCAAGAACTTATTAAGAACTTAATTAAGAACTTGATCAAGAACTTATTAAGAACTTGGGGCGACTTAATTAAAAACTTAGAAGTAACTTAAGTAAGAACTTGTGGATAACTTGAGGATGACTTAAAGGCAACTTGAGTAAGAACTAAAAGTAACTTGGGGTAACTTAATTAAAAACTTAGAAGGAACTTGAGTGTGTGCATGCGTGGGTGGGGGGTGGGGCGGGTGAAGTGGGGTAGGGGGGTGTGCATGCGTGGGGTGGGGGTGGGTGGGGGGTGCGGTGGGTGGGGTGGGGTGGGGGTGGGGGGTGTGCATGCGTGGGGTAGGACAAAACAAACAACAAACACAAACACAAACAAACACACAATAGACAGTCCAGGGGTGGGGGTGGAGGGACGTGCGTGCGTGGGGTAGGCTAAAACACACAAACACCAACAAACAAACAAAAAGTGAAACTACTAGGACCACTTCTTGCTTTGTGACTAAACAGTTGTGTCTTGCTCGCAACCTCAATCAACTAGGCCAAGTGATCATATGTGATCACTTGGCCTAGTTTGCCGCTGAACTTTGCTGGTGCTGCCGCGCTTTGTAGGTCAAGTGATCATATATGATCACTTGGCCTAGTTTTCCGCCGAGCTTTGCAGGTGCTCCGTGCTGACGTCATTGGCGGCAGGCTGCCGCGCTTTGCAGGTCAAGTGATCATAATGATCACTTGGGCCTAGTTTGCTGTGCTCCTCTTTCTCAACCAGGCTTGCAACTTGCTTTGGCAGAGTTTACAGCAATTACTGCTGTAGCCAGCTTTTATGGCGGCTCTAATCGCCAGTAGTAGTACATCCGTCATTGTATATTTGGAGCATTTATATGAAGATAGTGCCGGCCACACACTACTCCTCTCCATACTAGTAGATGTACTAAGGTCTGCCTAACCCTATCTAGTTTGTTTGCCAGAACATTAAAAAATCGCCATTCAGTTGCATAAGGGCACACTTGAAGGCAGATGAACTGTTAGAATTAGAAAAGTAGAAAAGTATACACATCTTAATACACAGATCAGCCTGCCACATGAACACTGAATCTGTAGTTAACAATCAATCAAGTCTGATACAAACTAAGAACATTTTACTTGGGAGGAACAGCAAAAATGTTTCAAATATAAGTTTTTTAGCATACGAATCAGCCGTGTTTACCTCCGCCTTAAGAAATGAACGCCATGTTTTTTTAAACATGGCTTTAGCTGTCTCAAGCCAGCTCCCAACAATCAACGCGTGATGGTTTGTTTTGCTTCGGGCCAACTTTCAACAATGCAGCGCCATTTATTAAATAAGGAACCATCTCATCAATAGTCAAACACGTATCAAAACTGGCTACATCTTGTTTCATTTCCTTGAACCAACAAACCTTTAAGATAGTCGTTCATTTCCAAAGCAGTTAGTTCACTTTTTTCGTTTTCTAGAAAAACAATCTTTCCGGTTTCACAACATGCTTCGCCTAATTCTTTTCAACAAATACTCTAACATGCAGTTAAAGTAAAACTTATGGTCTCGAATATCACAAACCTGTTCTTCAGTAACGTTTTAGCCATTTTAAAATAACACAATAAAACACAGTGGTCACACCAGAGCGCAGTCAAAACACAACCTTCTTGTGCGGGAGTCCGAGCAAGCAATGGCGAACCCGGTCGTGTCACGTGACAGCCTCGATACGGTGTGTCGACGTGGCACAATCCAGAATATTCCAAAACATTTGCTAATACAGTTAGTGCGCCCCGTGCCTGCCCGCCAGGTGTGCTTTATTGATTTTTGGTCGCAGGCTGTAAGCCAGCCGTGCGCTGTGTGAACGAAGGCCGCGAGCCGTAAATTAAGTGATCAGGTTTCAGCCCGTGTCTGCCTGTCTGTGTACAAAGTTTGTAGGTAAAAATTAGTCAGAAGAAGTGTGCGGATTTTATGTCATTTAATTGAGAGAGAGAAAGAGAAAGAGTGTGTGTGTGTGTGTGTGTGTGTGTGTGTGTGTGTGTGTGTGTGTGTGTGTGTGTCTGCCCGCCTCTCTGTCTGTCTGTCTGTCTCTCTCTCTGTCTCTCTCTTCTCTGTCTGTCTGTCCTGTCTGTCTGTTCTGAGGGCAACTTGACCTTAACGGGCTTTGTCAGGGTTGCCGGTGATTCTCTCTCTCTCTCTCTCTCTCTCTCTCTTCCGCCACAGGAAAAGCGGCTTTTAGGCCACTTTCGCCCAAAAACTCGGTGGTGGAGCAAGTGAGTTAGAATTGGTAAAATGCTGTTCTCTCCTTTGCCTTGGTGCTGTGGCTAACCAGCATGAAACCGGTCTTCCCTTCACAAACGAACAGGCAAAACCTCTGTTAGCTGTGAAAAAAAATGTTATTGTCTTCCCCAAATGGCTTTTAGTCTGCACAATGTTGATTCTCTTCTTGCTGCCACTGAAAGGATAAATTTCTGATCTGGAGCTCTCACTGCTAATGACGGATCCCAGGCAAGTGAATACCTTTTCATGTTCACCCAGTTTTCAAAACAGCTTGGCAAGTTCTTGCCAGGGTTACCAGGTGCTGGGCATGAAGCAAAAAAAAAGGACCTCTAAAGACTTATAAGGACCTCAGGTCATTTAAAGGACCTTGGCCTACATGACTTCATAGTATAAACTGCAGAAAGAAATTCTATCTTCCACCCAGTTGCTTACCAGCCTGTGCGAAGGCATTGTGCACAGTGTGTAGGCCACAGCTTCCAACATGCAGCAAGGAAACATCATGGCTGTCTTTGAGGTCACAGTTGATGATGTTACAGACCATCCCTCTTCACGCCGGGTCCATCCATGCAATGCTGTAAAACATCACACTTTTTCAGATTGAAATCTCTGAAAATGGACTGAAACTTGTCTGTCATGTCCTTTCCCTTAGCGTGGCCCAAAAACCCTGATCCCAAAATAACACATTTCCCACAAATTTACAGCCTATTGCCTGGTGCTCCTTCTCAAATATTGTTAGAACATATTCCTTCAGATGCTTCTGTCTATTCTGCTGAACTTACTGCTCTGGTTCTGGCATTGAGGATAAGCTCTCAATCAACAAAGAAGGACTTTCTAATTTTGTCAGATTCGCTGTCAGCTTTGGAGGCCATAGCTGGTCGCAACCTTCAGCATCCCGAACTTTTACACTTTTTTTAATAACTTTTTACTAAGTTGAAAGCGGATGGTTACAACATTATTCTGGCTTGGGTTCCTGGTCATGTTGGCATTGGAGGGTATGAAATGGTTGATCGTTTGGACAAGAATGCCACAACAGAGAAATTGTCCAACATATATATCCCCTGCTCAGATCTGAAACCCAAAATTAACGATTATGTCGGAGACCTCTGGCAGGAGGATTGGAATACCCAGACGGATAACAAACTCTTTCAGATCCGTCCAAACCTTAAGGAGTTCCTCTCATCTACGTCTGGTGGTCGTAAAAAAGAAACGGTTCTGTGCCGGCTGCACACCGGCCACTCGTATTTTACCCATTCCTACCTTTAAAGAGTGAAGAAGGTCCGTGGTGCATTCCATGTCACAGACCTGCCTACCCTTCCGTAATCGTCCGTAATTTTAACGGAAATTAACCCCCCATTACGGAGGTACGATTTTCCGTGCGAAATTACGGAAAAGAAAATTGAAAAACTACGCAAATTTCAGACTCGAAAAATTGTTTGACTGCTAGACCTTTCCGAGACCGCAGAGTAACTTCCCTTGACTCAAGCCGAAACCACATAGTTCGGAACTTGCGATTGGTCAATGTGGTGCTGTGGGCCAACACGACACGCCATCACATCTGTGCGGCCCATTCGAAGCTTTTTGTTCAGCCATTGTAAGACAAAGTTTCAAACCGATTTTTTGCCGGCGATTGTGAAAATGGCGGAGAAATCTTCTAAACGTTTGCATGAAACCGATGACGAGGGTTCGAAAACCACTGTGCCACAACGGAAGAAGGGGAAGAAGCAAGTGTTTCCGAAGTAAAACACGCGGACTTGGCCTTGTCATGGACCTGGATTTGTATACTCATTTCTGCTCGGTGTGCAATTCAGACTTCTCCATCGGACATGGGGGAGCAAATGACTGCAAGCGCCATATCTGGGGAAATGCACAAAGAGACAGCTGCGAGTGCCTCCAGTCAGAAGATCACAATCGTTGTTTACGAAATCCAGCGAGAGCAGCCGTCAGACCCACACACGGAAGATCACCAACGCAGAAAGACTGTTGTGTGAGCTGATCTGCGAAAACAACTTGTCCCTGAGCTGTGCTGACAGATAGTGGCGAAAATGAAAGGTCCTTTTCATTTTCGCCACTATCTTGTCAGCACAGCTCAGGGACACACACACACCACATATTTTTTTTTTTTTTTTTTTTGGGGGGGGGGGGGGGGGGTTTGTACATTAGGTTCTTCATCAGTGGTGTCATCTGTGGTGACTGCTGTGTAAGTTACAAACTGTCAAGTATAACCTTTGAATTGACGAAACTCTTCCTGAGTCCGTCATCTGCCATCATCCCCAAAGGGATTTTAATTCTGCTTTGTGTTTTTGTTCCTTTTTTACTGTTTATATTTTTGTTAAAATGTTAAAAATGTAGTTGGAGTTTTGTACACATTATTTGTTCAATGTTAAAAATGTAGTTTTGGAGTTTTTTTACACATTATTTGTTCAAAAACGCCGTGTATTACGCGTCCGTGGAATTACTGAAGGAAATGCAAAATTACTGAAAATCTCTGTGGTTATTACTGATGAGCACAACATGAGGTAGGCAGGTCTGTCATGTGCACTCACAATGAACATGCTTTTCTAGAGTGTTGGGACTTGCACGATGTGAGACACAAACATTTTACAGCGGAGTCCATGAAGATCCTGTATGTCCTGCCTGACGCGATCTTTGAGTTTTGAAAGAGATTAATATTTTTCATCGGATCTGAGTTTTTACAGTGGAAAGATTTTTAACAAATTTCGGATGGTTTTTCGATGTATTTTAAAGAATTGTGTGATTGAATGACTTGTGAGTTGATTTTAAACGTGGTGACAGCCCTGATGTGGCCCTTTGTGGTCGGGTGGGCTATAAGCAACATTATCTTATCTTAACATATTCTTTTAGACTGCTGGGATTTATACGACATAAGAAGGAAACATTACACTGTAGATAACATGAAGATTCTTTTTCGTGATGTTCCCCCTGACAATATTTTTAACTTCCTGAAAGAAGTGAATTTATTTCATCATGTGTGAATTTGGTGTTAGATATTCTATACCCAGTATTGATTTTTGCAGTTTACAGTTAGTGATTTCAACGTGTTGGTTTTTAATCCTAGGATTGGTTCTTTTAATCTTTTTTTAATGGGTTGGGTAAGGTTTTGTTTTTAATCCTTTTTTAACGTATATACGTGTTAGTTTGAAACGTGGTGACAGTCCTGAGATAACCTTTGCTGTTGACGGGACTATAATTTTAATCTTAATCTTAATCTGGTTCTGGCATTGAAGATAATTTCACAATCTACGAAGAGGGACTTTCTGGTTCTGTCAGATTCGCTGTCAGCTTTGGAGGCCATAGCAACATTATCTTATCTTATTCATATGACCAGCCGAAAAGCTGATTTGGCAAGGGTGGGGAGAGGGAGGGGGGAGGTGAGGAGTGGGCAGAAAAGACCAAACAAGAGCAGCAGACAGAAGAGAGAGAGAGAGAGAGAGAGAGAGAGAGAGAGAGAGAGAGAGAGAGAGAGAGAGAGATGGATAAAATACCTTTGATTTCTGTGCAGGCTGTGGAAATGCCTGTTCAGCAGGCAAGGGTGGCTGCCAGTTGTTCTGCCTCAGTTGCTGGAACCTTTTGTCCATGTCCTTGACCTAAATCAAAAAGAAGCACATACACATATGCTGTTAAACTGATGACTGACAAAAGCACCATCCAAACATCAAAAGGTTTTTTTTTTTTTTTTCAAATGACTGGTGAGTTGATTTTAACGTGGTGACAGCCCTGATGGGGCCCTTTGCGGTCGGCTGGGCTATAAGCAACATTATCTTTTATCTTATCCAAACATCACTTATCTATTTAATTATGGCATGCAAAACAACTTTTAAGATTTAATGAAAGCATGTTTAAAGTTTTAAATAAAGGCACATTTTTATCATCGGTCTGAATGAAAATATATAAAGCTCACCTTTTCTGGATACCTGTACTAAAACAAAAAAACATGGTGTTATCTGTTCTCAGCTATGATGTTCTATTATTTTTCCTCTTTTTTTTGTAAGAAGGAAAAAGGGAAAGGAAAGTTGATGATGATGGCCACAGACTTCATGTTCCAGATATCACAATCTTTCTAACAACAAACAAACCCAACATCTCAGTTTCCTCTCTATCCTCAGGCTGCGTATCTGATCCCCTGAAGATTATTTTCTCACCTTCCTTTTCAGCTGCTGATGCACCAGTCTGCGAATGGCTGGAGGTAGCACAGTGCTGAGGATCCATATCACCTCTGGTGTGCGGCAGCGGTGTCGCACAAAATGGTTTTCTAGAAAAACCAACTGTGTGGTCCGATTCAGGCCCCCTGCAAACAAATATCAGAAAAGGAGAATCACAGCATGGGGACTGACAGAAGCGAGGAACTGGAAGAAAAGGAAATTACAGAGTCAAATATGAAATATTTATGGTTCAGCCAATAATGGAGGCCACATCAAGGCTGGAAACAAACTCAGCGTCTGTGTAAAATGAGTTCATTCCCCTTGCCAAGAGTTTTTGGGCGTTTTTGCATAAAATAAACAAAAATTCATTGCCATACAAACCTAGAAGTATTTACAAAACCTAGCCTTCCATTTAAGTTGGAGCCTAATTGGGATCACTGGACCGCTCAAGCCATCTGACAACAGCAAGGTTGCAACCCACAGAGGGGCCAACTTCTAGAAACTTCTTCTAGAAACAGTTACTTAATAGTACATAATTATCATTCAGCAAGATGAGCGAGAGATGCTCAGTCTCTGTCCGTTGATCAGCCAGTGTGGGTGAAACCTCAAGATGAGCGAGAGATGCTCAGTCTCTCTCCGTTGATCAGCCAGTGTGGGTGAAACCTCAAGATGAGCGAGAGATGCTCAGTCTCTCTCCGTTGATCAGCCAGTGTGGGCCAAACCTCAAGATGAGCGAGAGATGCTCAGTCTCTGTCCGTTGATCAGCCAGTGTGGGTGAAACCTCAAGATGAGCGAGAGATGCTCAGTCTCTCTCCGTTGATCAGCCAGTGTGGGTGAAACCTCAAGATGAGCGAGACATGCCAGTCTCTCTCCGTTGATCAGCCAGTGTGGGCCAAACCTCAAGATGAGCGAGACATGCTCAGTCTCTCTCCATTGATAAGCCAGTGTGGGCCAAACCTCAAGATGAGCGAGAAAGGCTCAGTCTCTCTCCCGTTGATCAGCCAGTGTGGGCCAAACCTCAAGATGAGCGAGAAAGGCTCGGTCTCTGTCCGTTGATCAGCCAGTGTGGGCGAAACCTCAAGATGAGCGAGAGATGCTCAGTCTCTGTCCGTTGATCAGCCAGTGTGGGCAAACCTCAAGATGAGCGAGAGATGCTCAGTCTCTGTCCGTTGATACGCCAGTGTGGGTGAACCTTGAGATGAGCCATAGAATCTGTCTCTGTCCGTTGATCAGCCAGTGTGGGCCAAACCTCAACATGAGCAAGAGATGCTCAGTCTCTCTCCGTTGATAAGCCAGTGCGGGCGAAACCTGAAGATGAGCGATAGATGCTCAGTCTCTGTCCGTTGATCAGCCAGTGTGGGCCAAACCTCACATGAGCGAGAGATGCTCAGTCTCGGTCTGTTGATCAGCCAGTGTGGGTGGAACCTCAAGATGAGCGAGAGATGCTCAGTCTCTGTCTGTTGATCAGCCAGTGTGGGTGAAACCTCGAGATGAGCGAGAGATGCTCAGTCTCTGTCCGTTGATCAGCCAGTGTGGGTGAAACCTCGAGATGAGCGAGAGATGCTCAGTCTCTGTCCGTTGATCAGCCAGTGTGGGTGGAACCTCAAGATGAGCGAGAGATGCTCAGTCTCTGTCCGTTGATCAGCCAGTGTGGGTGAAACCTCAAGATGAGCCAGAGATGCTCAGTCTCTGTCCGTTGATCAGCCAGTGTCGGTGAAACCTCAAGATGAGCGAGAGATGCTCACTGTGTGTCCGTTGATCAGCCAGTGTTGGTGAAACCTCAAGATGAGCGAGAGATGCTCAGTCTCTCTTTGTTGATCAGCCCGTGTGGGCCAAACCTGAAGAGGAGCGAGAGAGGCTCAGTCTCTGTCCGTTAATCAGCCAGTGTGGGTGAAACCTCCAGACACTCCAGGCACCATTGTCAGACCATTGGGAAATCGGTCATGCCAAGTTGCCATGCCATTTGGAAAACGGAGAAGGAACCACCGAGAGCTGATCCCAAGATGACTAAAAGGCAGGCCGACAATCAACCATCCCCAGGAGAACAGTCTCATACAGCTCTCTGGCGTACAAGGCATTGTATGCTGACCTCTGTTCGAAATTCCCATCCTATCAAAAAGTTTTCACTGACGGTTCCAAGTCTGAGGATGGAGTGGCCTGTGCAGCCTACTGCCCTGGGGCTCCTTCTCAGATACTGTTGGAACATATACATTCAGATGCTTCTGTCTATTCTGCTGAACTTACTGCTTTGGTACTGGCTTTGAAGATAATCTCACATTCTTCAAAGAGGGACTTTCTGGTTCTGTCGGATTCGCTGTCAGCTTTGGAAGCCATAGCTGGCCGCAACCTTCAGCATCCAGAACTTTTGCATTTCTTTGAACTTTTTAGCAAGTTGAAAGCGGACGGTTACAACATTACTCTTGCTTGGGTTCCTGGTCATGTTGGCATCGGCGGGAACGAAATGGTTGATCGTTTAGCCAAGAACGCCACAAGAGAGAAACTGTCCAACACTTATATCCCCTATTCAGATGTGAAACCCAAAATTAACGATTATGTGAGAGACCTCTGGCAGGAGGATTGGAACACACAGACGAATAACAAACTCTTTCAGATCCGTCCAAACCTTAAGGACTTCCTCCCATCTACGTCGGGTGGTCGTAAAGAGGAAACGGTTCTGTGCCGGCTGCACACCGGCCATTCGTATTTTACCCATTCTGACCTTTTAAAGAGTGAAGAAGCTCCGTGGTGCATTCCATGTCATGAGCCACTCACAATGAAACATGTTCTTTTAGAGTGTTGGGACTTGCACGATGTGAGACACAAACATTTTACGGCGGAGTCCATGAAGATCCTGTTCAGGGATGTCCCGCCTGACGTGATCCTTGAGTTTTTGAGAGAGATTAACATTTTTCATCTGATTTAAGATTTTACGGCAGAAAGATTTTTAACAAAGTTTCTGGTGCGTTTGTAGACGATGTCATTTGACGAGATGTGTGAAAGTTGGATTTTTTTTTTTTTTAATTTTTTTTAAATGACTGGTGAGTTGATTTTAACGTGGTGACAGCCCTGATGTGGCCCTTTGCGGTCGGCTGGGCTATAAGCAACATTACTTTTCTTACCCAAAGATTTTGCCGAGTCTTAAGAGCCCTACACTTTTGAGCTGCTGTCGCAGCCTGAACAGTCCTCGACAACAGTTGATGTACCGTCCACGCCTGCTTGTGCAGAATCGTGTCTGAAGACAAAGACAAAGTGTACATCCGATATGGCGTAAAAAGAAGAAACCAAAGATCTTAGGTCTGGGAAGGGATAGTTTAATTTGCAACAGTTGTCATTGTCCACTGAACTCGAGAATGGGGGATGTGAGGTCTGCTTTTGTGAC
The DNA here is from genome assembly GCA_018398815.1 of Conus ventricosus. NCBI lineage: Eukaryota > Metazoa > Mollusca > Gastropoda > Neogastropoda > Conidae > Conus > Conus ventricosus. The sequence goes on from JAFLJL010000926.1 coordinate 39,013, forward strand.
TTTAATTTGTTACATATTGCATGCGTCATAATGTTATATGACGTCGGGCCTCAAATTAAAAGAGTAAGTTGGTGTCTCCAAGCTTGGTGATGTCACTGTTTTTCTTGTACAAGTTGCAGATCTCTCTTCTCAAAACTTACTTGAGCTGTAGTGCTGATCTTCTACTTATTCGAAGGCATACCAAATGCATCATTTTTCCTTCCTCCTCCACACCCCCTTCCCTCCGGGGGGTTGCGACCTTGTCGTGGTCGGAGGGCTTGCGTGATCCAGTGATCCCTTAGGCTTTGCTGGCGGGGGCATCAATACTCGAAGATAGGCTGGTTTTTTAAAACTGCTTCTAGGCCTGAGAGGTGCAGATGCTGTTTGGCCTAAGCATAACGTGGTAAGGAGTTGATGCCCCTGGTAGGGCTTCCCATGTCAGATAGGCTAAGGGTGAGGATCCTGACTAAGAGTAACCCGCCTTTCTCCTTTTCTTGTTTTCTGCCTCCCTTATTTGGCCCTTTTCTATCTTCGTCTCCCCCTTCAAGTCTTCTTTTTTCACACTCCTTTTATCTCTGTGGTCTCCTTAAGATCCGCCGTGTTTGCCGTGCGGTGCGACCTGTGTCGGAGGGGAATGAGGTCCTGGTGATTGAGAGGGCCAGTGCTTGAGGAGGCCTGTGCTCTCAACACATCACTTTGGCTCGGACCTCTCCTAGACAGGGAGTACACTTTGGCCCGGTGTACTAATCGGCTCCCCTTCTAGGGGCTGGGTCAAGACAAGCAGTTCCCCTGCTGGCCATGTGAACCCCTGCAGTGCTCAGCTCTCTGTCCCCGGGAGTTGAGCATGATCAGGGGGGATAGGGTTAGTTGCTTCTGTTTGTCGTATGTCTCTCCCGAAGCCTGGAAGGGGTCAAGACATTGGTTTCTTGGCCCTGGCCCCTTAGTTGGACTCCAAGGTGGGTGGGTAAGGGAGGGATGAAACAAATTCACTCAATATGGCTTTTTCTAAACACATCCCCCCCAAAAAAGAGGAAGGCAGCATCCCCTATTTCAGGGGATTTCGCATCTGACAGCGATTCGGATATGGAGGTACGACAGAAGACAGGTTTTTGGGCTTCCTGGCTCGTTATGGAAGGAACGGAGCAAGAAAGACCCCTTTCAGCTTTGAGCCCTTTTGCCATACAAAAGGGCTTTCAAGGTATAGCAGGTGACCCTCGGTCCATCAAGAGGTTGAGGAATGGTTCCTTTCTTATTCACTGTAAGTCTCAAAAGCAATCTGAACAGCTGCTGAGGGCTACGAAACTTGTGGACAGGAGGTCAGGGTAACTCCCCACAAACAATTAAATCATCAAAAGGAGTGATTCGCTGCAGGGAATTATCAGGTGTTTCAGAGGCAGAGATCAGAACGGAGCTGGCATCCCAGGGTGTGATGGAGGTATGCAGGGTGACAGTAAAGAAGGGTGCAGAAAGAGTGGACACCAACACCCTCTTTCTGACATTCTGCAACCCTGTGCTGCCTCCGGTCATCAGAGTCGGCTACCTGATTGTCCGGGTTCAGTTGTACGTTCCGTCCCCGTTGAGGTGCTTCCGATGCCAGAAGTTTGGCCATGTCAGAGACCGTTGTTCTGGGCAGGAGGTGTGTGGTATTTGCTGCAAGGCAACCCATGATGGGCCGTGTAAAGATCCGGCACATTGTGCAAACTGCGGTGGCGACCATCCCTCCTCTTCACGGAATTGTCCTCTGTGGATTCAGGAATCTACAATACAAAGAGTTAAGACAGAAAAGATGATCTCCTTTTTTGAAGCCCGCAAGCAGGTTGTGGGCAGTCAGTTGCCGACGGCTTCTTCGTATGCTTCGGCCGTAAAGAAAGTTCCTACAGTTCCAACTCGGTCAGTCTGCTGTCAGACTGATAACTTTACGTTTTCGAAGACATTGCAAGGAAAAACTGTCAGCTCTGGTGGAAGCAGGTCCACCACCTCTCAACCCAAAGTGAGTGCCCCTGGTGGAGGCCAAAAATCCGCCACCCCTCAGACTGCCCAGCAGTCTACAACATCTGCTGCTGGAGATTAAAAAGCCAGCACCCCAACCTCGAACTCCTCAGTCCAGTGCCCGTGCAGGCAAGGGAGTTCAACAACCCAGTGTGGAGATGGTGGAGATGAGGAAGAAAACTCCACCATCTCCCAAATCCAGACCTCCACCATCTCCAAACTCCAGGCCTTTGTCACCTGCGGGCAAGTCTGCCAGCAGGTCCAAAGACCAACACAGTCCAGTTAAACTTAATAATAAATTCTCTCCATTGGACGCAGACGTTGAGGAGGAGATGACCTGATCTCTCTCCTTTTCGCCCTCTGCACCATGGATAATACAATATTCCATTGGAATATCCGTGGTCTAAATTCCAACTTTGAGGAGCTGCAGCTTCTGTGTCAGTCTATAAAACCTTCCGTCGTGGCTCTTCAGGAAACTCAAATTCAAAGCCAGAAGACCTTTACTCTTTCTGGCTTTAATATTCTTTCAAATCCTGCACAACCATCCACGTTGGGACGGTCGGGCGGTATTGCCCTTCTCATACACAAAACTCTGCTGTATAGTCCTGTCGCTCTGTCTACCTCCCTTCAAGCTGTTGCTGCGAGAGTCACTCTCCACAAGACTGTAACAATCTGTTCTATTTATCTACCTCCTTCAGTCCCGGTTTGTCGTCAGGACCTTGTCAGTCTGATAGGAGAACTTCCTCGACCTTTTTTGCTGTTGGGTGACTTTAACGGTCACAATCCTCTTTGGGGTAGTGTCGGTACGTCATCCAGAGGTCTGCTAGTTGAGGATGTCCTTTCGGATTTGGATTTGTGTTGTCTGAACGACGGATCTGCAACTTACCTCCACTCTTCCACAGGTTCACTTTCGTGTTTAGATTTGTCGGTTTGTGACCCCTCGCTGGTCCTGGACTATGAGTGGTCTGTCCATGACGATCTGCACGGAAGTGACCATTTCCCTGTCCTTCTTCAACCTGTCATAACTGAACACGTCTCTGTCTCTCAACATCTAATTTATAAGAAAGCAAACTGGGATCTGTTTGCAGCCACTGTTTCTAAGGAGTTCCAGGACACTGATTTTCTTCAGAGTCCGGACCCAGCAGAATCTCTGACTAATACTATGATTAACTGTGCTAAAGCCTGTATTCCAGTGTCTTCCGACAAACTTCAAATGCCAAAAACACCCTGGTTCAATTCAGATTGCCAACAAATTTCCAAAGTCCGAAAACGGGCTCAGCGTCAGGTATACCATCGACCTGCGGGTCCCAACGCTCGAGCCCATCAAAAACTCCGTGCTAAATCAAGACACACTTTTAAAATCAGTAAACGTCGGTCCTGGAGAAGCTTCTGCTCCAGACTGACATCAAAAACTTCCAAGAAAAAAGTGTGGAACATTATTAAGAAAATCAAAGGGAAGAACACCTGTCCCACTGTGAACCATCTCAAGTTTTCGGACTCTTTAATAACAGAGAAGAAAGCAGTTGCTAATCTGCTTGCTTCAACCATTGAAAAGAATTCCTCCTCTTCTATAAATCGGTCACTTTTGTCAAAAACAAAGCCCTAAAAGAAAAATCACCCTGCAACTTTTCGTCCGACAACATGGAAGACTACAATCTTCCTTTCACATTAAACGAGCTGAAATCTGCCTTACTCTCTTGCAGCGATTCCTCTCCAGGTATAGATGACATTCATTATCAACTATTGAAACATCTTCCGCAAGAAGGTCTGAACATCCTGTTACAGGTATACAACCACGTGTGGACTACAGGTTGCTTTCCACCCTCTTGGCGGAAAGCCCTCATTATTCCCATCCCCAAACCTGGAAAAGATCTTTCTAATCCATCTAACTACCGTCCCATAGCTTTGACCAGCTGTGTCTGTAAATTGATGGAAAAAATGGTCAATGCTAGGCTCATGTGGAAACTCGAAAACCGATGGCCTTTTGGCGAAAGAACAGTGGTTTCCGCAAACATCGTAGTACAGTTGAGCATTTGATTCGTCTGGAATCTACACTTAGGAACGCTTTTTTAAACAGACAGCATGCAGTGGCAATTTTCTTCGACTTGGAGAAGGCCTAGATACCACCTGGAAGTCGGGGATACTTCATGATCTCCACGATCTGGGTTTTCGAGGTCATCTTCCGCTTTTTATTCAAAATTTTTTGGCAGAACGACAGTTTCAGGTCCGGTTGGCACCACTCTCTCTGATGTCCACGAGCAGGAGTTGGGTGTTCCCCAGGGGAGCATACTGTCTCCTGCCCTCTTTAGTATTAAAATCAACAACATTGTGAAATCAGTTCAGCAGGGTTCAGACTGCTCATTGTTTGTGGATGATTTCGCTGTCTACGCAACTGGAAGCCTGTACCCGAGTGTCCAGCGCAGGCTCCAGCTTTGCGTAGATAAAATCCATCGGTGGGCGGATGAAAACGGTTTCACCTTTTCTGCTACAAAAACCCAGTGTATTCACTTCCATAATTTCCGTCAGTTTTTTCCAGATCCGGAACTTCAAGTAGGGAATTTTTATTCTCCCATTCCAGCTGTTAAAGAGGCCAAATTTCTGGGAGTCATTTTTGACCAAAAACTTAACTTTCTCAGCCATATTAAAAACCTCAAAACTGCTTGCCAGAAGGCACTGAATATTCTGCGGGTCGTAGCACACACCGACTGGGGCGCTGATAAGAAAACTTTGTTGCACCTCTACAGAGCCCTGGTCCGTTCCAAACTGGACTACGGCTGTGCTGTCTACGGCTCCGCAAGACCCTCTTACCTCAAACTCTTGGACCCTATCCACCATCAAGGGCTTCGTCTCTGTCTTGGAGCGTTTCGCACCACCCCTGTGTACAGCTTGTACGCAGAGGCAGGTGAACCTTCATTGTCCAACCGCAGGCTGAAACTGTCTTTGAATTATTACATCCGACTGTTCTCAGAACCACAGAATCCTGCCTATGACTGTGTCTTTGACCCTCCGTTCCAAAGTAAGTTTGCAAACAACCCGAAATGTATTCTGCCGTTTGGTCTTCGTATGCAGCCTCACGTGCGGAATGCAGGTGTAGACCTAGGAGTTGTGTCCGATTTTTCCAAGTTTCCGGATCAACCTCCGTGGACCTTTTTCACACCAGAGATTCGTTTTGATCTTGCAGCTTTTCGCAAAGAGTCTACCAGCTCTCTGGCGTACAAGGCATTGTATGCTGACCTCTGTTCCAAATTCCCATCCTGTCAAAACGTTTTCACTGACGGTTCCAAGTCTGAAGATGGAGTGGCCTGTGCAGCCTACTGCCCTGGGCTCCTTCTCAGATACTGTTGGAACATATCCATTCAGATGCTTCTGTCTATTCTGCTGAACTTACTGCTCTGGTTTTGGCTTTGAAGATAATCTCACATTCTTCAAAGAGGGACTTTCTGGTTCTGTTGGATTCGCTGTCAGCTTTGGAGGCCATAGCTGGCCGCAACCTTCAGCATCCAGAACTTTTACTTTTTTTTGAATTTTTAGCAAGTTGAAGGCGGACGGTTACAACATTACTCTTGCTTGGGTTCCTGGTCATGTTGGCATCGGCGGGAACGAAATGGTTGATCGTTTAGCCAAGAACGCCACAAGAGAGAAACTGTCCAACACTTATATCCCCTGCTCAGATGTGAAACCCAAAATTAATGATTATGTGAGAGACCTCTGGCAGGAGGATTGGAACACACAGACGAATAACAAACTCTTTCAGATCCGTCCAAACCTTAAGGAATTCCTCCCATCCACGTCGGGAGGTCGTAAAGAGGAAACGGTTCTGTGCCGGCTGCACACCGGCCATTCGTATTTTACCCATGCTTACCTTTTAAAGAGTGAAGAAGCTCCGTGGTGCATTCCATGTCATGCGCCACTCACAATGAAACATGTTCTTTTAGAGTGTTGGGACTTGCACGATGTGAGACACAAACATTTTACAGCGGAGTCCATGAAGATCCTGTTCAGGGATGTCCCGCCTGACGTGATCCTTGAGTTTTTGAGAGAGATTAACATTTTTCATCTGATTTAAGATTTACGGCAGAAAGATTTTTAACAAAGTTTCTGGTGCGTTTGTAGACGAGGTCATTTAATGAGATGTGTGAAAGTTGGGTTTTTTTTTTTTTTTTTTTTTTTTTTTTTTTTAATGACTGGTGAGTTGATTTTAACGTGGTGACAGCCCTGATATGGCCCTTTGCGGTCGGCTGGGCTATAAGCAACATTATCTTATCTTATCTTATCCACACCCCCTTCCCTTCCCTTGCATTCCCCCCCCCCCCCCCCCCCCCCCCCCCCCCCCCCCCCCCCCCGTTTACATCCTCCTCTTCTTTCCCCCTCCCACCCCCCCCCCCTTTACATCCTCCTCTTCTTTCCCCCTCCCACCCCCCCTTTACATCCTCCTCTTCTTTCCCCCTCCCACCCCCCCCTTTACATCCTCCTCTTCTTTCCCCCTCCCACCCCCCCCGTTTACATCCTCCTCTTCTTTCCCCCCTCCCACCCCCCCCTTTACATCCTCCTCTTCTTTCCCCCTCCCACCCCCCCCCTTTACATCCTCCTCTTCTTTCCCCCTCCCACCCCCCCCTTTACATCCTCCTCTTCTTTCCCCCTCCCACCCCCCCCTTTACATCCTCCTCTTCTTTCCCCTCCCACCCCCCCTTTACATCCTCCTCTTTTTCCCCCTCCCACCCCCCTTTACATCCTCCTCTTCTTTCCCCCTCCCACCCCCCCCCTTTACATCCTCCTCTTCTTTCCCCCTCCCACCCCCCTTTACATCCTCCTCTTCTTTCCCCCTCCCCCCCCCCCTTTACATCCTCCTCTTCTTTCCCCCTCCCACCCCCCCCTTTACATCCTCCTCTTCTTTCCCCCTCCCACCCCCCTCCCTTCCTCCTCCCCACTCTCTCCATTCCGCTTCCTCATCCCCTTCCCTTCCCCTTCCCCACATGAGATCCTGGTGATTGAGAAGGCCAGTGCTTGAGAGGGCCAGTGCTCTCAACACATCACTTTGGCTCAGACCTCTGCTAGACAGGGAGTACACTCTGGCCCGGGTGTACTAATCGGCTCCCCTTCTTGGGGCTGGGTCAAAACGGGCATTTCTCCGGCTGGCCAAGTGAACCAGAGTTCCTTACAGGATTTTTTTGTGGGAGTCAACATGACTCTCAGCTGCAAATTGTGGGAGTCATTGTCAGATATTGAATAATTCGCCATGAAAACGTTCAAGACAGAAAAACTAGTTATATTTGTAATTGTGTTTACTGATGGCTTTACTTTTTCACTTTCAGCGGAAAAAAAGGGGGAAATTTAGAATAGTTAGTATCTATGTTTTCATTAAAGAATTACTGCTCTCTCTCTCTCTCTGTTCTCAGTCTCAGTCCACAGCTGAAGAAATGTCTACTTCTCTGTTTGGCAGTCTTGAAGCTGGCAGTGGTTTCTGTGACAACTTTGTCCTCATCAAACATCTGCATTTTGCTCTCTGAAATGATGCACATTTTGTTGTTGAGACTTTGATTGCTCATCCTGTTTCTCCTTGAGTTGATCACCGAGTTCTGAACTGAGAAGGCTCTTTCACAAGGTACTGATGTCAGGGGGATGACTAGACAGATGCTTGCCAAGGCTGCAAAGTCAGGGTACTGGTCTTTGTAGGTTTTGAGGATCTCTGTACACATGGGCTGTAGTGTCTTAGTCCTGTGGTTGTTCAGCAGGAACTTGAATTTCCTGTAGCACTGGCGGGCACGCTCTGCATCAAGGGGAAAGGCTTGAATGAGCACCTCCAGGTCATTGATGCCATATGTGACAATGTCCTTGTGGGCAACAGGAAGTAGCGTGGGGTTCAGTACTCTGTTCAAAGTCTTCACCATAGCCATGTCAGCATCAGGAAATCTCTTGCCTGCTTCTGTGTTGATGCCATCTACAAATCTTTGGCAAGTGGCCTTGGCCTGCCCTCTCTGTCTGTCAGAAGCCTGGAAATTGATGCCTTGGTAGCTGTGGGTTGTGTCAAGGCTGTCATGCAGTTTGCCGAGATGGTCCCCTGGTTGAGCAGGTAAGGTAGAGATGGAGTCCAGAGTAGACTTCAGCATATTCATGCACTCATCAATGTTGATAACATCCTTCTGAAATGACTTGCTGCAGCTGGTCAGATCTTGCAGAACATCACAGAGGAGACACAGGATGGAAATGAAGCGATATGTTTTCACCTCCTTCAGCAAGGCCAGAGCAAGAGTTGAAGATTCACCTTCATTGGATGTCGCCTGGTTTTCAAGCATCAAAACTAAACAACCCCAGGAGTCTTGTGCAGCAGATACAGCCTCATGCAAAGACAGCCATCGGACTGCTGTGGGTTTCTTGAATTTCTTGACATGTTGCCCCATGATTCTCTTCATTTCCCTCAATTTGTTGTAGCGAGTAGGAGAGTACTTGAAATACTTGTAGATCTGCACAAGTGTTGCCTGCACTTTTGTCAGCTCAGGCACGCCGGTAGCAGCCCAGTGTGCCATCAGTGACAGTCGGTGTGCACAACACCAAGTTGTCGCAAGCCGGGGGTTCAGCCGCTTCAGAACAGTAGTCACACCGTTTTTGTTCCCAACCATGACAGAGGCACCATCAGTGCCCATGCCGATGATCTTCTCCATAGGAATTCCAATGGAAGCAAGATATTGACGAACAGCTGTTACAATGGTGTGTGCTTTTCCATCAGTAACCTCACAGTTGACACCAAACTGCATCACAGGCTCACAATCTACCAAAAGCTTGAAATAAATGACCAGTCTTTTCTTGATTGCTATGTCTATGCTCTCATCCAGCATAATCCCAATGTATGGAGATTGCTGCAGTCGTGCAGTCATGTTGTCCTGACAAGTGTGTGCCAACGCTGTCTGTAACTCAGCTACTGTGTCGTTGCCTTTGTACCACTTGCTCTCGGACTGCAGTGCTTGCACTCCATTCAGCTTCTAAAGGAAACAGACAAAAAAAAAACAGAAATCCCATGCGTCAATTGTGTGTGTGTGTGTGTGTGAGAGAGAGTGTGTGTGAGAGAGAGTGTGTGTGTGTGTGTGTGTGCAGGGGCGGATCAGTTACTTAGAGAGGGGGGGGGTTCCAAAGTGGGGCAGGGGTCCAGGGGCCGCCCAGGCCCCGGTGGGGTCCAGGGGCAAAGACCCGGTGGGGGGTCTGGGGGCAAAGCCCCCCAGAAGCTGAAGATATTTTTACTTTCTGAGGTGCTTTGGAGGCCTCTCCTGGTGTCTATTTACTATGAATCTGAACACAAATATGTCTGGACATTTTTTTGCAGAAAGGCACTGTGATCAACGAAAATACATAAACTTACTTACATAGGTTGACTGAGAGGGACAGGAGGGGCATCCATAGTTGCTCCACTGTTTACAGGAAATTCTTTGGCAGCAACTGCATATAGGACCTATACTTTGTAGCATAGGAGTCCACAGCTGCTTCAATATCAATGGGTATGTCACGATGGACCCTCATGAGCGCAAGACCATTCAGACGGCCTGCTCCCATTGATGTGCGCGTGTAGGTTTTCGACGACCTCAGCCCAGAAATGGTCCTCTCACATTCAGCTGTGGTAATTGGCAAAGTGCAAATCAGTTTCAGCATCATGTGGATGTTGGGGTATATGTCCCTATCACAGGCCTATAAGCTGCTCTCAATGGTGGAGGGAATGTCTTGTGGCTGGTTAAAATTTCTCCACTTGGTGCTCCATCGGTGAAGCTCAGCAGCCAGACACTCTGAGTCAGGAAGGTCTGTGTCCCACAGTAACGCCAAGTGCTTTACACCGTCTGGAACAGCCAGGAAGGGCCCAGGTAAGCGAACCAAGTTTTCCGGAATCAGCTGAAGTGCGTCCTGGGCAAGCTCTGCATTCTTGAAGCGATCGTTCATCTGAGTGACCAGATAGTCCAAGAATGGCACAGCAACTGATGTCCGGAAATAATCCATGGCTGTATCAGCAGGATGGTTTTCCCTCAGGAGCTGCCTAGCATTTAGCCGGGGGACTTGGATGGTGGTGTCAAAGTTCTGGGCCATCTCAGTGGCTTCAAGGAACCAAGAAGCGCTGAAAACATCGTCGACATTTGTTCTCAGTTCCTGGAGGCTGGCAGTGATATTGGTTATTGCCGAATAAGCATCCGCAATGTCTCGTGCACGCTTTTGGAGTTTCACACTCAGAGGCTGGAGGTACTGGAGGCACCGTCGGGTCACAACAAATGCAATCAGGAATCAACTATCGGAGATTGCATGGAGCAGACCCCGCGCTTTGCAGGCAGTGTCACCGTCCCTTCTTCTTCTTCTTCTTCTTCCTAAAATACTGGTTCACTCAAAAACGAGTAGGTCACCAGCGCGCATGTTAAAAAGTAAAAAAAATAACATAAAATAGTGCGACTCAGACTGTTGGCCCCTGGAGCAAATTTGGCAACAAGGGGTCGCACTCGATATTCAAGAAGTTAAAAGCAATGGCCAAATTCAGGCCCAGTTAACAGTAAAATATCTGGGGAAGTAAAAAATAGAAAAACATCAAAAGTTGTCTTCCTGCGTTATCTGACCCAAGCAATCAAACACAACTTGAGACATGGCAGCGAATGTCTCGAAAGCATGATGCCTTTCTACCTATCGGGTGCTACACAAGTCCACCAGCTTCTGTCTCTTCGCGATTCGCGCTCGTAAACAAAGAGAGCGCAAGGGAAGTAAGTCTGCCGATGTTGAAAGATACGTCTTTCCACCACATACTTTCAAAAGAATCAGCATCCCGCACGATATCGCGATGCAGGGGCAGAAAATAAGATGTGTTAACGTGTTAACATGTTCAAATTTATTTCTTTTCTTTTTCTGAGAGATGAATTTGGTGGTATTTTTCTTTTTTCAAAAAAGAAATTATAAAGCTGAGAGTTTTTTTTTTTTTTTTTTTTTTTTTTTTTTTTTTAGGGGGGGGGGTTCCGGAACCCCTGGAACCCCCCTCAGATCCGCCCCTGGTGTGTGAGAGAGAGAGAGAGAGAGAGAGAGAGAGAGAGAGAAAGAGAGAGAGAGGTCAAAGTCGAAAACTATTTTAAAAGGATGATAATTTAGGTTTGTAATTAATCTGTTTTCCAATTAGTCCTTTAAAATAAAATTGAATATAGAATAAAATTAAATTTTTCAAATGACTGGTGAGTTGATTTTAACGTGGTGACAGCCCTGATGTGGCCCTTTGCGGTCGGCTGGGCTATAAGCAACATTATCTTATCTTGTCTTAGCTTCTAAAGGAAACAGACAAAAAAAAACCAGAAATCCCATGCGTCAATTGTGTGTGTGTGTGTGTGTGTGAGAGAGAGAGAGAGAGAGAGAGAGAGTGTGTGTGTGTGTGTGTGTGTGTGTGTGTGTGTGAGAGAGAAAGAGAGGGAGAGAGAAAGAGAGAGAGAGAGAGAGGTCGAAGTCGAAAACTATTTTAAAAGGATGATAATTTAGGTTTGTAATTAATCTGTTTTCCAATTAGTCCTTTAAAATAAAATTGAATATAGAATAAAATTAAAAAGAAAAGACGAGAAAAGAAAATTACATGCAAACAACCACAGAACAGTAGCAAAAATCATTTTATCAGAGAGAAAATAAATTTTAAATTTACAGATAATTCATAGCACCAGAGAGAAAATAAATTTTAAATTTACAGTCAGATAAAGATAAATGGTGCAGGCAGCAATAAATACATTACAGAGAGAGAGAGAGAGAGAGAGAGAGAGTCAAACATACCTGGAGCCGCAGTAGAGGGAGGAACTTTCTGTCCGAGATATTCTCTATCGCCATGGTTGATGCTGTCCTCATCTGTGCCATCACCCTCCGGGGGGTTGCGACCTTGTCGTGGTCGGAGGGTTTGCGTGGTCCAGTGATCCCTTAGGCTCTGCTGGCGGGGGCATCAATACTTGGAGATAGGCTGTTTTTTTCACACTGCTTCTAGGCCTGAGAGATGCAGATGCTGTTTGGCCTAAGCGTAACGTGGTAAGGAGTTGATGCCCCTGGTAGGGCTTCCCATGTCAGATAGGCTAAGGGTGAGGATCCTGACTAAGAGTAACCCGCCTTTCTCCTTTTCTTGTTTTCTGCCTCCCTTATTTGGCCCTTTTCTATCTTCGTCTCCCCTTCAAGTCTTCTTTTCCACACTCCTTTTCTCTCTGTGGTCTCCTTAAGATCCGCCGCGTTTGCCGTGCGGTGCGACCTGTGTCGGAGGGGAATGAGATCCTGGTGATTGAGAGGGCCAGCGCTCTCAACACATCACTTTGGCTCGGACCTCTCCTAGACAGGGAGTACACTTTGGCCCGGGTGTACTAATCGGCTCCCCTTCTTGGGGCTGGGTCAAAACAGGCATTTCTCCGGCTGGCCAAGGTAACCCCTGCAGTGCTCAGCTCTCTGTTCCCGGGAGTTGAGCATGATCAGGGGGGATAGGGTTGGTAGGTTTTTGTCTGTTGTATGTCTCTCCTGAAGCCTGGAAGGGGTCAAGATAGTGATTCTTGGCCCTGGCCCCTTAGTTGGACTCCAAGGTGGGTGGGTAAGGGAGAGATGAAATTTTTGCCTATAAATATGACTTCCATTAAACATCATCCCCCCAAAAAAAGAAAAGTTCCGTCATTTTCGCAAAGGTCATCACAGGAGTCCGATGGAGACTCTGATTCTGAAAATGAAGCAAGGCAGTTGTCAGGATTTTGGTCTTCTTGGTTGATCATGGAAAGTAAGGAGCAGGACAAACCTCTTTCTGCACTAAGCCCGTTTGCAATACAGAAGGGCTTCCAAGGTATTGCAGGAGACCCACAGTCCATAAAGCGACTCAGAAACGGCACCTTTCTCATCCAGTGTAAAACTAAAAAACAATCAGTGCAGCTGCTGAAAGCTACAAAGCTTGTAGACCGAGAGATCCGGGTGACCCCCCATAAACAGCTGAATTCCTCTAAGGGAGTCATTCGATGCCCAGATCTTAGAGGAGTCTCAGAGGCAGAGATCAAGGCGGAACTGGCATCCCAGGGTGTGACAGAGGTGCATAGGGTGACAGTGAAAAAAGGTGCAGAAAGAGTGGACACCAACACCCTCTTTCTGACATTCTGCAATCCTGTGCTGCCTCCTGTCATCAAGGTAGGATATCTGAATGTCCGTATACAAATGTATGTTCCGTCTCCAATGCGTTGCTTCAAATGCCAGAAGTTTGGTCATGTTAGAGACCGCTGTTCTGGGCAGGAGGTGTGTGGGGTTTGTTGCAAGGCAACCCATGATGGGCCGTGTAAAGACCCGGCGCATTGTGCAAACTGCGGTGGCGACCACCCCTCCTCTTCACGCAACTGCCCTGTCTGGAAACAAGAGTCAACCATCCAAAAGGTAAAAACAGAAAAGAAGATCTCGTTTTTTGAAGCCCGCAGGCAAGTTGTTGGCAGTCAGACGCCAACAGCATCTTCATACGCTTCGGCAGTAAAAAAAGTATCGACACGTTCAGTCTGCTGCCAGACTGACGATTTTACTTTCTCTAAAACTTTGCCAGGAAGACAGATAAGCTTTGGTGGAAGCAAGTCCACCACCTCCCAACCCACAGTGAATGCCCCTGGTGGAGGCAAAAAATCCACCACCCCTCAGACTGCCCAGCAGTCTACAACATCTGCTGCTGGGCAGATTAAAAAACCAGCACCCGCAACTCGAATTCCTCTGTCCAGTGCCCGTGCGGGCAAGGGAGTTCAACCCAGTGTGGAGATGGTGGAGATGAGGAAGAAACCTCCACCATCTCCCAAATCCAGACCTCCACCATCTCCAAACTCCAGGCCTTTGTCACCTGCGGGCAAGTCTGCCAGCAGGTCCAAAGACCACCACAGTCCAGTGAAACTACAAAATAAATTCGCTCCATTAGAAGCGGACGTTGAAGAGGAGATGACCTGATTTCTCTCCTTTTCGCCTCTGCACCATGGATAGTACAATATTCCATTGGAATATCCGTGGACTAAATTCCAACTTTGAGGAGCTGCAGCTTCTGTGTCAATCTCTAAAACCTTCCGTCGTGGCTCTTCAGGAAACCCAAATTCAAAGCCAGAAGACCTTTACTCTTTCTGGCTTTAATATTCTTTCGAAACCTGCACAACCATCCACGTTGGGACTGTCGGGCGGTGTTGCCCTTCTCATACACAAAACTCTGCTGTATAGTCCTGTCGCTCTGTCTACCTCCCTTCAGAGCCCTAAAAGAAAAATCGCCCTGCAACTTTTCATCCGACAACATGGAAGACTACAATCTTCCTTTCACATTAAACGAGCTGAAATCTGCCTTACTCTCTTGCAGCGATTCCTCTCCAGGTATAGATGACATACATTATCAACTATTGAAACATCTTCCGCAAGAAGGTCTGAACATCCTGTTACAGGTATACAACCACGTGTGGACTACAGGTTGCTTTCCACCCTCTTGGCGGACAGCCCTCATTATTCCCATCCCCAAACCTGGAAAAGATCTGTCTAATCCATCTAACTACCGTCCCATAGCTTTGACCAGCTGTGTCTGTAAATTGATGGAAAAAATGGTCAATGCTAGGCTCATGTGGAAACTCGAAACCGATGGCCTTTTGGCGAAAGAACAGTGTGGTTTCCGCAAACATCGTAGTACAGTTGACCATTTGATTCGTCTGGAATCTACACTTAGGAACGCTTTTTTGAACAGACAGCATGCAGTGGCAATTTTCTTTGACTTGGAGAAGGCCTACGATACCACCTGGAAGTCGGGGATACTCCATGATCTCCACGATCTGGGTTTTCGAGGTCATCTTCCTCATTTATTCAAAATTTTTTGGCAGAACGACAGTTTCAGGTCCGGGTTGGCACCACTCTCTCTGATGTCCACCAGGAGTGGTGTTCAAGGAGCCGCCTATCGTTGC
>JAFLJL010000927.1:0-12500 GCA_018398815.1 Conus ventricosus
AAAAAAAATTTTAAAAAGACATAAAGGGGTTAGGCGGGCTTGTCACCTCGATTCCCCCAGCCCCACCGCGATGACAAGCTACGCACAAATTCCGCATGCGAACGCCCACCCCCCTGTCCATTGTCCCCCCCCCCCCCCCCCCCCTGCACTCCCCACCCCACCCCCTCTCTAGTTGCTTCACGCCCATAACGGGCGCACACTACCGCCCCCTCATGAATTAATTTCATGGCCGCCATCTCACCATATGGTGTGAGATGTATTGTCGTCTGCTCCGTCCCCCCCCCCCCCCCCTTCCTCCAAAAGCAGAGAAGGGGGGGGGGGTGGAGAGAGGGGGAGATAGTACTCGAGGGGGCAGCAAAAACAGAAAAAAAGGAGGGGGGAGGAGAGGCGCGGGGGGGGGAGGGGGGGGGGAGGGCGGAAGGGAGGAGGGAGAGGGAGAATTGTCGCCAACGTAGCAATAACTGTCCACTTGCGATCGCATTAAAACCTAATGAAGTGGATTCTGTCCGGCGCATGCGCATTGCGCGGCGTCGACATATGCCACGGCTTTTGCACGGCGAAAAGGAGAGAGGGGGGGGGGTGAGGGGAATGGTCGCGGTGGGGGGGGGGGGGGTGGAAAACGGGATTTTTGACAGAAGGGGGAAAAAAGAAGAAAAAAGAGTAGGGGGGGGGGGGTGAGGTTGGGGGTAGGTGGGGGCGCGTGATATCGTTTTCGGTGGTGAAGCACTTTAACTGATGGAAGATAATTGTTTCAAGGCACAATGCTTCCCCGCATGTCTGGCTAACGACAGGTTTTTCATCGTAGATCATGCATGACGGTAAATACTGGCCGCAGCGAAAGACTGGCAAAGGCACTGCACGTGAGCGAGCACACAACACACACACACACACACACACACATGCTCGTGCTCGCGCTAAAGCACACAAAAGCATGTTCATACACACACACACGCACGCGCTCGCGCGCGCGCCCGCACGCACACATACGCACACGCACGCACACACACACACCACACACACACACACACACACACACATCCGCGTGCGCGCGCACTTTGCACATGCAAAGCATGCTCTCTCTCTCTCTCACCCTCTCTCTCTCACTCTCTCTCTCTCTCTCTCTCTCTCTCTCTCTCTCTCTCTCTCCAATACAATGCCATGTTTATACCAATACCCTTTTTACAAGATTGAACAGCTCTTCTGGCTTGAAGAAGTTCCTTCTCCCCAACTCACGCATGGACCAATACGAAACAAGCCTAGCTTACACTGGACCATATATCTGGAACTCACTTCCACCGAGTCTACAAAATACAAAATACGTAAAAAATTTCAAGAAGCATTTCATGTCTCAATAATAGGATTATTCGATTAAATCATTAACATCCACTAGCAAAGTCTACTGTAAACCATACTTTGAATACACTGTCTAAACATGTAGCCTACTTCATTAAATCGCTCATCCCCACACCCACTCTGTCTACCATCCCTCTTCTCCTCCCCACTACCTACCGTTTCCCCCCCCCCCCCTTCCACATACACGCACACTCCTCCGACCTCTCTCTCTCTCTCTCTCTCTCTCTCTCTCTCTGTGCTTTTGTTTGTTTTGTTTCCTTCTGTTTGACTACCTACCATGTTATTATTACGTTTTATCTGCTTATCATTATAGAATTATAGGTTGTGGGACTTCGAACTGTATTCGTGAGTGGCTCTGCTTGCCGTGTGAAGACT
Organism: Conus ventricosus; assembly: GCA_018398815.1. Taxonomy (NCBI): domain Eukaryota; kingdom Metazoa; phylum Mollusca; class Gastropoda; order Neogastropoda; family Conidae; genus Conus; species Conus ventricosus. The sequence continues at coordinate 1,729 of JAFLJL010000927.1, forward strand.
GTGACTTCAGGATTCTCCGTCAAGACAATGTGGAGAGGCTGACCTCTCTGCTTGGCGTGTGAAGACTATGACTTGGGCTCGTTGCAGCCAGCTGTATGGGCTGTGTCTGTTGGGACACTACTGACAGTGCCAGTGAGAACTGTGCTAGAAAAGAAATATTCATGTGTCAGTTTTGACATGCATGACGGTTGAAGGTGCCTGTGTTTGTTGAATGCCCTTGATGGTGGTGGCGCGTATTGATTTTATGCCCGTTTATACTGGTATGTTTTTATGTGTTTTTTTAATGGTTTAGGCAGCATGTAAAAGAAAGAAACTTAAGTTGTGTGTTGGCTGGCTGTCCATGTTCGTGTGGTGTGGGTGTGTGTAGGGAAAAATCGTTACAACGCATCCAAACTTTTGAAAGTGAGAGTCAGACAGTCATACACAGAGCTTCACATCATCCGTAACATTATTATCATTATTATTATTACTTTTAACATTATTATTAGCATCATCATCTTTATTATTATTATTATTATTTATTGTTATTATTTATTATTATATTATTATTTTATTATTGTTGTTGTTGTTAATATGGGGATTACATCTTGAATACAACAACAGGGACAAATGTGATCCAAGTTCCCTTCAGGGACCTGTCAGACGTCCACCAGGTCTTGAGCACGGCATGATGGGCGGCGGAGGGCCCCTCCCTCTCCTTCCGCCGCCTTTAACCCTCCCTGAACTGAATCAGATACCCATTTACCGCTGGGTAGACAAAGATGGTTTTTAAGCAGAAAGGGGAAAAAATCCCGTACCACGAGTACTTCGAACTAACGACCTTCTACTCCGGAGATAAACGCTGTGAGCATTTGGCCATGAGCCCTTTAACGACAAACAACAATGAATGACATGTTAGGAAAAAAAAAACTGACATCCCCTAGGTGGACAAGATCAGGTAGTGGCGAGAAAGTCAGGCATCTCTCTAATGCGTTAATCCAAGGTTGAAACAAACAAACAGACAAACAAATATATACAACAACGAAAACAAAGAGAACCGTTACCAAATTTACGGAGAAAATCTACACGCCACAAAAGAAAAGGAAAAAAAAAAAAAAAAAACCCGTAGCAGGTGACATAGACCTACGGCCATCATAAACTGGGAGCCGAATGTCTGCTCTGGGCAGTGTGCTCCATGTTCACGACCTAGCCGCCAGATTACAACAGCCACAACAAAACAACAATAACCACAACAACAACAACAACAACAACAATAATAACCACAGCAACAACAACAACAGCAACAAGAAAGGCTGTGTGTCTCACGACCTAGCCGCCAGATTACAACAACAACAACAACACCAACAACAACAACCACCAACAACAACAAAGGCTGGTGTGTCTGAAGCCGCCAGATTACAACAACAACAACAACAACAACAACAACAAAAACCAACACAACCAACAACAAAAAAAAGGCTGGTGTGTCTGAAGCTGTGTCCAGGTTTGTAAGAAGAAATGTAGAAGAGTTTCTAGACCAGACACAGGAGAACAGTTCACAAAGACAGAGAATGATGGACGAGAGTAATGACAGACAGACAGACACACGAACACAGACACAGACACAGACACAACACACAAAACACAAACACACACACACACACACACACACACACACACACACACAAACACACAGACAGACAGACACACCACACACACACACACACACACACACACACACACACACACACACACACCCCCCCCTCCCCCTAATATCACTATGTGGATAGACGTTAAATTGAAGACAACAACAACAACACACACACACACACACAACACACACACACACACACACACACACACACACACACACACACACACACACACACACAGACAGACACACAGACACAGACACACAGACACACGACACAGACACACACACACACACACACACACACACACACACACACACACACACCACCACGCACGCCACGACACCACCACCAACACACACACACACACACACACACACACACACACACACACACACACACACACACAACACACACACACAAAGGCGCGAGCGCATGCACGCTCCACGCGCGCACGCGCGCGCACACACACACACACATGCACTCATGCACGCATGCATGCAAGCACGCACACACGCAAGCGCGCACGCACGCGCGCATGTATGCACTCTCTCTCTCTCTCTCTCTCTCTCTCTTCTCCCCTCTCTCTCTCTCTCTCTCTCTCTCTCTCTCTCATTCATGCAGTTAAGGGTTGTACAGATATAGTACCATTCTCCAATGGCCTAAACCACCATTTGCTCTACAAGTTCCAGATCGACTGGTCTGATCAGTGCCTTTGTCTGTCTGGAAGCATGACCCCACCCCTCCTCTCTACACCTCCCTCTCTCCTCCACCTCCTCCCTCTCTATCTCTTAATTATTGTACGCCATAGTTTGAGATTCAAACTTGGTCTGAATAAGCATGTGTCATGCATATGGCATCTGAACGAATATTCATGTTCTCTGTCTCTGTCTCTGTCTCTGTCTTCTTTCCTCTCTCTCTCTCTCTCTCTCTCTCTTCTCTCTCTCTCTCTCTCTCTCTCTCTCTCTCTCTCTCTCTCTCTCTCTCTCTCTGCTAATAATGCACTCTGTTTCAGAGTGATAGTGAAAACAACTTAAAATCTATTGCTAAATTTATCGCAGAAGCAAATATTCTTCGAAAAAGGAAGCTTTTCAATACTTAAGTAGAATTAATGTTTTCTTATTAAGTCCTATTGTCCTCTCAACTGATTGACTAGGCTGTGGTCGCTTGCTATTTATGATGTTTACTATTTCAATTTACTTTCTGATTCTTTTTAATTTTTATTTTTCTTAATTTTGTTCAAGCAGTGTTCCCCATGTCAAATAGCAGGTTTTGCTGATGACATTAAACTGTTCATTCCATTTTTCATTTCTCTCTCTCTCTCTCTCTCGCCTCTCTCTCTCTCTCTCTCTCTCTCTCTCTCTCTCTTCTCTCTCTCTCTCTCTCTCTCTCTCTCTCTCTCGTGTATTTGAAAATCCAAAGAAAAAATATGTAAAACAACAACAACGTTAACAACAAACAAACAAACAAGGAAAAAGAATACGAAAAATGACAAAGAAAATCGATTCAGATAAAAACTGGATTCTCTGTGTTGAATGCTTACATAAAGACGCTACATGATCTGCAATGTTGAGCTCTCTCTCTCTCTCTCTCTCTCTCTCTCTCTCTCTCTCTCTCCTCTCTCTCTCTCTCTCTCTCTCTCTCTCCCCGGGGTGCTTTTTTGTTTATCACACACACACCACACACACACACCACACACACCACACGCACGCACACAACACACACACACACACACACACACACACACACATACACCACACACACACACACACAACAGACACACACACACACACACAACACACACAACACACACACACACACACACACACACACACACACACACACACACACATGTTGTCGGTAGATGGACCAAAACGGAAGATGTGTCCTGCATGTAGTCACGCGATAGTCTTCAGAGTCACACTTTTCGGCACCAATAATGGATGATCTGAAAGAAGCACCCCCCACCTAGCCCTCGGCCATAAGACACTGGTGGCACTTTTTACATGGGCTCCGCGTCCTCGTCTCCTTAGGGGCGGCACACACGTGGCAACAAGTTGACGAGGCTGGGTACAGACACAGTTTGAGGATGTCAAGCCGTTGCCACCGGCCGCCCAAGCTGTAATCTGTTTTACACTAGTCCGCAATATTGAGATCCGAGTGTTGGTACGGTAGCATCGTGGTCTGTTGGAGTTATGCTTGCTGCATGAGCACGCGCGCACGCACACGTACACACACACACACACACACACACCACACACACACATCACACACACACACACACACACACACACACACACACACACACACACTACACACACACACACACATGCATGCACGCTCACACACACACACGCGCGCGCCGCACACCCCACACACACCGCGCGCGCACACACACACACACACACGCACGCGCACACACACGTTCACACACACGCACGCACGCACGCGCGCGCGCAAGCGCACACACACACACACACACACACACACACACACACACACACACACACACACACACACACACACACACACACGCAGTGCGGATAGATAGACAGAGATATGTGTATCTTCTTCTAGTCTCTTCTTTCTTTTTTCTCTTTTTCCCAATGCTTCTTTTTGTTCTTTTCTTCTTCTGGTCTCCTTACCATTAGCGGTCTTCTTCCGCTTCTTCTTCATTCTCTCCTTAGTATTCTTTTCAGTTGTGTTATTCTAAGCTTAATTCTTCAGACTTGCACCTGCGTTGTGTTTAGTTGTTTTTGTGTGTGTGTTTTTTGCTGCCAATAGGGAATTATCCATCCCATCACACCTCAAAAGAAAGACCTTCAACTGATCTCTGTGCTTGAGGAAAGAAAGTTTGACCAAAGGATTATGGAGCTAGACCACAAAGTCATGAGCAGACAAATTACTTACTCAGGCCATTGCTCTTCCAGAGCATAGGCCACCAACACTGCCGCCAACGTCCACGGTCCTGGGCAATCTTTTCTACTTCTCCCCAGCTGTAACCCATCTGCCTGGTATCCGCTTCCAGGTCCGCTCCAGGTTTTTGGTCTTCCTCGTTCTTTTGCTTGGGATCCGTCTTCTCCGTGTTTCTTGCTTCTTTTTGCCTTGGGGATTCCAGGTCAGGGCTTTTGTGGTGGTGTTGTCCGGGGGCTTTTGAGCGTGTGTCCTATCCTCGCCATCTTCTTTTACGGATGTCTTGCTCATTGGCAGTTTGAGTTACATCTTTCCCACAGCTCTTTATTGCTGATTGTCTCTGGCCAGTGGATGTGGAGGATCTTTCGCAGGCAGATGTTAACGAACGTCTGCAGTTTTTGAATGGTGTTGTTTTTTTGTGGTTCGCCGGTCTCTGGATCCATATAAGCAGACAAATACCAAGTTGTAATTGTTACAAATACCTGTTAAAAGACAGAGGCCGACCACCATCCCAAAATCATAAAAAAAAGCAGATAAAATTAGTTGAAACGGGTGTGACAAAGGTCATATGTAGGGAAATACCTAAAAGCAGACAAACGGAATGGTTAACTTAAAAGCCAATTGTAGGAGGGGAAGAGAGAGAGAGAAAAGAAAGAGAGAGGGGAGAGAGAGAGAGGGGAGAGAGAGAAGAGAGAGAGAGAAGGGGAGGAGAGAGAGAGATTGTTGGTGTTAGGGATAAGAGATGGGGGAGGTGTAGGTTCCTTTGTTTGAAAAAAATGATCCAAATGATCTTGTAAATTCAACCTGGTGTGTGTGTGTGTGTGTGGGGCGGGGTGTGTGTGTGTGGTGTGGGGTGTTGTGTGTGTGTGTGTGTGGTGTTGGTGTGGTGGTGTTGCGTGCGTGTGTGCGGCGTGGGGTGCGTCGAGGTGTGTTGTGTGTTGTGGTGGTGTTGATAAAGAGAGAGAGAGAGAGAGAGGGGGGCGCATGCGCATGGTTCTCTCTCTGTGTGGTGTGTGTGGTGGGGGGTGTGTGTGGTGTGTGTGTGGTGTGTGTGTGAGCGCACGCATGCGTTGTGGGTGGTGTGTGTGTGGGGTGTTGTTTTGTGTGTGTGTGTGGTGGTGTGTGGTGTGGAGTGCATGCGCATGCGCATGGTTTGTGGTGGTTGTGTGTGGGTGTGAGTGTGTGTGTGTTTTGTGTGTGTGTGGTGTGGTGTTCCCAGTCGCAGTGTTTTGAGTGAACGTGGGGTGGGGTTGAAATATGCGGCTTCACACGCATCGCAAGGGGAGAAGAGAGAGAGAAAAGAGAGAAGGGAAGAGAGAGAGAGAGAGAGAGAGGAGAGAGGGGAGAGAGAGAGGAGAGAGAGGAGAGAGAGAGAGAGAGAGGAGGGGTATGCGAGAGAAAGAGAGAAAAGGAGAAGTGCAGCAGGAGAGGTGGAGAGAGAGAGAGAGAGAGACGAGGAGGTTTTGGGGTTAGGAGAAAGGAGGGAAAACTGAATAAAACGACCCGTATCTTTTTCTCCCCTCTCCCCTCTCTCTCCTCCCCTCACTCTCCTCTCCCCTCTCTCCTCTCTCTCCTCTCCTTCTCACTCTCTCTCTCCCTCTCTCTCATGCATGCACTCGTTTCTCTTCCTCTCTCCCCTCTCTCTCTCTCTCCTCCTCCTCTCTCTCTCCTTTCTCTCTCTCTCCTCTCTCGTGGTGTGTGTGTGTGTGTGTGTGTGTGTGTGTGTGTGTGTGGTGTGTGTGTGTGTGTGTGTGTGTGCGCCCGCGTGCGTGCGTGGGGTGTGCGTAAAAGTGGGGTGTTTGTGTTTTGATTTTGATTGATTGATTGATTTAATTTAACGTCTGTTCACAACAATGGGGGATATTAGACTAGAAATAAACCAATCCAAAAATAATTTTAAAAAAACCGCACACCACACACACAAAAAAAAAACAAAAAAATTAAAACGGGCTGGAAAGAGTTTGTGTCTTTTGTTGCGAGATTCCGAAATTGGCAGTTAACCGTCCAATAGCTTTAACATCGCAAGTTGGTAAGATATTGGAAAAAATTTTTTGAACGTCGATTTACATTTCTGCGAAAAGAACAATATTTTTCCAAACAACCAAGCAGGTTTCGGGAAAAGGAAGATGTACAACTGATCATCTGGTCAAAATTACGAATCAAGAAAAAAAAAACAGTTTTTCCAGAAGAAAAAGTACATTTGCTACTTTTTTGATATTAGAAAAGCTTATGATAGTGTATGGCATGCTCGACTGCTTTAAAAAGCTAAAACATATTGGAATTAGTGGAGCAATGTATAAATTTTGTAAAATGTTTCTTGTCTGGGAGATCTATTTGTACAAGAATTGGCACATGCTATTCTCATTCAAGGATATTGATATTGGAATTCCTCAAGGATCTATCATTGCTCCAGTTCTTTTACATTCTTATTCATGATCTCCCAAACGTTCCATCTAAAAAATATCCATCTCGTTCAATATGCTGATGACATTGCTAAATGGATGAATACAAACGTCAGGGAAAAAAAAAAATAAGAGAGTTATACACATGTCAAAAACTATACCAATTTGAGCTATATAAGTTAGATTTATACATGAAAGAAATGTTTAGAACTTTCGGGGGGGGAAAAGACACAATTAATGCTTTTTATTAATGGTGATGCTCCAAAAGCATCCTCCTCAGCTTGTTATAAAAGGCAACACTCTTAAATATTCAAAAGCTGTAAAATTTTTAGGAGTCTATTTAACCCCAAAGTTAAAGTGGCGATATCATATTGAACACATAATAAGTAAAGCTAGACAAAGATTAAATTTTCTCAAAATAATTAATGCTCAGCATGGGGACAAGATACTCGAACACTTTTACACCTTGCCCAAACCAGTTTAGTTCGATCGAAATTAACTTATGGTCAAGAGGTTTATTCTCAGCTCCACAGACGCTGCTAAAAAAATTACAAAGCAAAAGATAGTAAGGCTGTTAAGTTGGCACTTGGTGGGCCAAATTCACAAAATACGCTCAAAACATACAGACAGCTAATCTGTTAACTCTTGACGACCAACGGGAAATTGGCCACCGCAAAGTATGTGACTAGATGTCTTTCAGTTTCTAATTCAGTGACAAATGACATTTTTCTTTACTCAAGACAGGATTCCCGAAAAGAGCGCAAAACATTTCATATCTTCAAACCTATTAGAAACTATACAGATATCTTTTTAAGAGTTTGTATATTGATATTACATCAATCTCAAGTAGTCCCATAATACCCAAATTTCCTCAATGGGAGCATATTTCTGCTAGATTCGATACAGATATACAACTCTAAAAAAGAGGATAACATCAATCTTATATCCTTGAAGCAAAAGAACATCTAGAAAATAAGTATCCCAAATCATTTAAAGATTTTTACAGACGGTTCAGTTTGGAATCATACACAGGGGCTGGATTTGCTATTCCTGCTTTCAAGATAAGAAAGTCATTTTTTTTCTAGGAAAAAGTTTTTCTGTATTTACTGCAGAACTATATGCAATTCTTATGGCCTTAACCTTCATAGTTGATATTGATACTGCGATTTATAGCATTTTACTTTGTTTTGACTCAAAATCTGTTCTTTACAGTCTGCAAAACTGGGAAAGCAAAAGTTCGAAAAGACTTTATATTTGACGTAAAATACTTAATAAAAATCAATTATATTAAAGTATTAATGTAGAATTTTGTTGGATTCCATCTCACTGTGGGATTTGGGGGAATGAAATGGCTGATAGATCAGCGAAAGAAGGAGCTATTAGAAAACAACCTGACAGTACACTAAAAATTTGAAAAACATGAAATAAATTTGATGTTAGAAAGTCGTTTAAATGACAGAAAAGCTTTTCCCTTTAAAGTCAAAAATATTACCGTGTTCGAGATCCTTGTCTAGTCTCATTTACAAAATTCGATTTAAAATTTATGGAAGACTAAATTTTTCAAAAAATGTAGAATGGCTTGTGGTCATTCAAAAATCAATTGAACATATTCTTTTTTATTGCCCATTGCTATCCCTGTTATACAACATATCTGGGATAGATGTAGCAAAAATGAGATCTTTAAATGAAAATAATCTAAAAGCGAAGAAATGATACAAATCGCATCTGTTTTAAACCAGCATACTTGCAATTTATTGTAAACTTAGATCATTTATAGTTATTGTATGAATGTTTATACGTAGCCTTCACACATGAGTGCATATTCACCCCTAACACACACACACACACACACACACACACACACACACACACACACACACACACACACACACACAAAGCACACACACACATACGCAAAAGTACACAAACACACGCACACACACACACACACACACACACACACACACCAAAACACACAAAACACACACACACACACAACCACACACACACACACACACACACCACACACACACACACACACACACAACGCGCGTGTTTTGTGCCGCGCGTGCGTGCTTGCGTTTTGTTTTGTGTGTTGGGGGGGGGGGGGTTAAGTGTGTATGTGTGCTGTGGTGTGTGTGTGTGTGTGTGTGTGTGTGTGTGTGTGTGTGTGTGTTGTGGTGTGTGTGTGTGTGTGTGTGTGTTTACAGTCATGGATTATTTCCCACTCTCACAAGCCTCCTGGCAACATTTTACATGTATGCGTGCATCTTCTCAACATTTGAATTCCTCAGGCGCACAGTTTACATCACCGTCCAATTGGCCGCAAGGTGTGTCGTGCGTGCGTGCGGGGCGTGCGTGCGTGCGTGCGTGCGTGCGTGTGTGTTGTGTGTGTGTGTGTGTGTTTTGTTGTGTGTGTGTTTGTGTGTGTGTGGTGTGTGGTTTTGTGTGTGTGTGGGGTGTTGGTGTGTGTGTGTGTGGGGTGTGTGTGTGTGCGTGCCCTGCGAGACTAAAATTTTCACATTTCAAGCGCTCGTACGCTCACGAGAGAGAGAGAAGAGAGAGAGAGAGAGAGAAGAGAGAGACAGAGAGAGAGACAGAGAGACAGAGACAGAGAGACAAGAAAAGAGAGAACACAACACACACAAAAAAAAACACTTTTTTGTTTTAATCGCGTTAATCAGAAGCTTGAAGCCAAGCAATCCAGTCTTCCACTTCATGAATAATGATGTCGGGTGGGGGGGAGGGGGGGGGGGGGGGGGGGGGGGGGGGTTGCTCCATTTTGCCTGACCCGCACAGCAAATGCATGTGTCTGCATCACTCGGGGCCTGGTTGGTGCTGTACAGGATGTTGATAGCATACAGCCTAGTCACGTGACTCTCCTACTCGTATTGAACTTCATACCATCTTCTGCGTTTTCAACGTCCGTCATTATCTTGTCCTCATCACCCCGTAAATAAAGCTCTTTTTTTGTTTGCTTTTGATTAAAAATTTACGTATTTAAAATCTCAACAACAACAAAAAACCCTACAACAATGACAAACCTACGCGTGCGTGCACACACACACACACACACACACACACCACAACACACACACACACACACACACACACACACACACACCACACACCACACACCACCACACACACACACCACCACCACACACCACACAACACCCACACACCACCACACGCAACCACACAACACACACACACCACACTATAACCACTACCACACAAACAATTTTACAACACACTTAACAAATGTCGCGCAGCACGCGGCTACGCATATAACCAACACGCCTACCCCAGGCTCAGTTTATTAATCAAGATCAACAAAAAACAAGAATTTTTTAATGTAAATATTTATATAAAAGTTCCGAATGCTGCTGCCAACTTATGACCACCTCGCTCGTCCGCCATTCTCTTTTCTTTTAAGGAAACACCCCCCGACCAAAACCCAAATTCTCGCCTGAACAGTGATAACAGGGCTTTAGTGAACAAACAATTGACACAATAACGCCTTCCACGCCAGCTCCCTTTCCACGTTCACCAAATCCATCCTCAATGCAACACACGCCTAAAAGGCCCCAATAATGAAATCAAACTTTTCTATTACTTTGTTCCAATGCTTTGTGTCGATACATATTCCGCGGAGAAAAGAATGAACACCAAAAGGCACATAAGCATCAAAATTCATATCTTTGGATGTCAAGCAAAAAGCTTGAATACATAAAACAATTCATTACTTATTAAAAAAACTTCAATATTAAGCCTAAATAAGAAAAGATAAAGTGTTAATATGTTTGGGTTATTATTGAAGTGG
>JAFLJL010000927.1:15000-25107 GCA_018398815.1 Conus ventricosus
AGAGAAGAGAGAGAGAGAGAGAGAGAAGAGAGAGAGAGAGAGAGAGAGACAATGAAGAGAGGAGAAGAAGACGAGAGAGAGTGAGAGACAGAGACAACGAGAGAGAGAGAGCGGTGTGTGAGGAAGTCGAGGGTACAGGCAAGGACGGAAAAGAGAAGGGGTGGGGTGGGGTGGCAGATCTGTATGTATGTTAAATGTGTTTGCATCTGTTCGTGTCTGTGTGTGTGAGCGCGCACGTGCGCGTGCTTTCACGTGTGTATTCCAAAGCGAAGAGTTGAAACTATAGACTCGTACAGAGAAGATAGTGAAACAGTTTAAATTTCAAACATCTGGATGAAACGAGCATCAGCAAGCGACGGCTAGGGTGCCCTTTTTAGAAACGCCTCTTTCACTAATGCCAAGTCCACAACAGAAATGCAAGCCCAGGCGAAACGAAAAGTCTATATCGAAAGTAAAAAAACAAGATTCACAGCATATAAACGTACTCCCAGTTTATCTTGAATACGCGTGAGATATTTCATAAGAGGAAAACCGTTTTGGGCCGTTATAGCCGTTAGTAACATACCTACAAATTTTCAGAAAGATCGGCCAAGTACTTTCTAAGATTTTCCATGAAGACGAAAACCGTTATGGGCCGTTATAGCCGTTAGTAACGGCTATAACAGTAAACTAAAACATCGGCATCGTATGTGACCCATAATGAACATACCTACAAATTTTCAGAAAGATCGGTCCAGTAGTTTTGTCTGGAGCGAGTGGAACACATTTTGACCACGGACGGACACACACACACACACACACACACACACACACACACACACACACACACACACACACACACACACACACACACACACACAGCATTTCTTCGTTCCCATTGTAAAGCACCCCCTGTCCTGTAAGAACTGGAGTACAAAAACTGGAACAGAACATGTGTCAAATCTACAGGGTCGAACTTTAATTAAGGACCCACACGAAAAAAGGCCCTTTCTTTTTAAATTGGCCAAAAATACAAGCAATACATTTTTTTTTCGAAGAATTCGACTGGGAAAGGTTTAAGGGGTTAACAGAGGGTTCCGCAAAGCTTCCGAAAGCTGTCTTATTGTCACGTGCGGCATGCAGAGGGGGGGGGGGGGGGGGTTGAAAGTTGCAGATTGTTGTCAAAATTGCTTGTTTTTTAAGCAAGAGTGTACACTGCTTCAAACGGTTTTGCACTGAAATTCCAAATGCACGTGCAAAAGCCAATGCATTGCAGAGCATTTTACTGACTGGAATGCCCCTAAAAGCAGCCCAACGTGCATAATTCTTCATAACACAAAAATGCCTCCAAGACGCAAGCTGTCTGATTTTGACCGGACCCGGGCGATTGCATGGCTGCAGGATCGAGTTGGCGTTCGAGAAGTGGCCAGAAGACTACAAGTGTCCCACTCCGTCATCATTCGGCTGAGAGAACGTTTTCAAGCCACTGGAACTGTCAAAGAGAGACCCCGTCCAGGCCAGCCAAAGAAGACCACTGCAAGAGATGACAGTTCATCCGCAGACATGCTCTTCGGACCAGGACCACCACCTCCAACACCATCAGGCGTCGGCTCCAAGCTGCCACTAACACAGCAGTGTGTGAGATGACCATACGGCGGCGCCTCAATGCTGCCAACCTTCGAGCAAGGCGCCCAGTCCGGAAACCATAACTGACTGCGGCCCACCGGGCACGTCGCCTGGCCTGGTGCACAGCTCATCGAACATGGACTCGGGCTCAGTGGCGGATGGTGCTTTTCACCGATGAGTCCAAGTTCCAGTTGAAGCCACGAGATGGACGCATTCGGGTGTGGCGGCGTCCCAGGGAGCAGCTGGCAGATGACGTCATCCAGGAGGTCGTTGCTTTTGGTGGTGGCTCCGTCATGGAAAGGGGGGGGGGGGGGGGGAGCATCAGCAGCCCACCACAAGACTCCCCTGTACCATGTGGATGGCAACCTAAAACGGCCAACGCTACCTGCAGGAGATTTTACGGCCTTTGGTTGTCCCAGCACTCCACAGATTGGGCTCAGGCTGTGTTCAGGGACATAATGCCACCCCACATCGTTGTCGAGCCGTGAACACTTTTTTGGTGCAAGCTGGCATCACCAGGATGCCATGGCCGGCAAACAGCCCGGACATGAACCCTATTGAAACATCTGGGGCGAGCTTGGGAGGAGAGTTCAAGAAAATCACCCTGTTCCGGCAAATCGACAGGAGCTGCTGCACTACCTGCAGCAGGAGTGGGCAAACCTCCCCCAGGCACTCATTACAAGAACAGTCAACACCATGAGTCAGCGCTGTGTGGATTGTGTGGCAGCACGAGGGGGGCACACTCGGTTTTGATCAGATTGTAAAGAAACACTCTTTTTGTGAATGTCATTTTGGGGGTAGTCTCATTCAGGCTCCCCTGTCTAATCAGAAAGAATGATTTTTTCGATGAAAGTGACAAAATGTTGTTCACTGATAATTAAATTAAACCCTTTATAAAGTTTCTATCGTTTGTCGGGTTTTTTTTTCTATGTTTTGTGAGACTGTGTATAAGTGGTCCTTAATTAAAGTTCGACCCTGTAAAATTGAACGGGCAAGATAGTCAAGACTCAACTGCTGATAGGTCTTCTGGGTAGTATTAGCATTCCATAAATCTACTTTTGTGTTACGGTCAAGTAGAAAAAAAATTGTGTGTGTTGTGTGTGTGTGTTTTGTGTTGTGTGTGGGTGTGTGTGTGTGGTTGGTGGTGTGTGTTGTGTTGTGTGTGTGTGTGTGTTTGTGTTGTGTGTTTGGTGTGTGTGTGCGTGTGGTTGTTTGTGTGTGGGTTTTGCGGTCATGTTGTGTGTGGTGTTAATAAATGTCCTGGTGTTCTGTCATGTCCTCGCGTGTTGGGATTCAGGAAATACTTTGTCTTCGTCTTGATGTGTTCCTTTGGGGCCTGCCCTCATGAAACAGCGCAGGCTTCCAATAGGATTGCTCCCATGGTTTGCTTCCACATCAGCGGTACATTCTCTGGCTCTACCCGAAACAAATGTGTCCTTTTTTTTTCCTTTGGGTTTTTCCCGTACCCTCTGTGAACACAAATGGTCCTGTAGGATTGCCTCCCACTGTATTTTCGGCATTATCGTAAAAATCTCTGCTTCCTACCCGCATGTTTTCAAATATCTTGGTTTTTTTTTTCCCCGTAAAATGTCATTTGTTACTCTGTAAAAATTCATGTCTGTATTACCCTGTAAAATTTAACATGTGTGTTACTCCGTAAAACTTCATATCTGTATTACCCTGTAAAATTTAACATGTGTGTTACTCCGTAAAACTTCATATCTGTATAACCCTGTAAAATTTAACATGTGTGTTACTCCGTAAAACTTCATATCTGTGTTCCTCTGTAAAATTTAACATGTGTGTTACTCCGTAAAACTTCATATATGTATTACCCTGTAAAATTTAACATCTGTGTTACTCCGTAAAATTTCATATCTGTATTACCCTGTAAAATTTAACATGTGTGTTACTCCGTAAAACTTCATATCTGTATTACCCTAAAAAAAATATCATAGGTGTGTTACTCTGTAAAACTTCATATCTGTGTTACTCTGTAAAACTCGGTCTCCCTGTTACTCAAAAAAAAAAATCTCCTTGTTACTCCGTAAAACCTCTCTCTGTTACTTCGTAAATTTCTCCCGAAGTCGGAGTGTGGCTGCCCATGTGGCGGGGTAATCAAAAACGGTCACACACGTAATGTTCTCATCCCCAGCTGATGCATTTGTACCATAGTGTTTAAATACTTCAGCTGTTCGGATGATCCCTGGAGTCTTTTAGCCAGGTACGACGAACAACAACTTCGTAAACTACCATTTGGGTGTCATTCCATGAAACACCATCTCGCTCTGAGTTGACACAGCATCATCTCCCTGTTACCCTATGAAACTTCGTCTCTTTCTTGCTCCATACACATCAATTCACTGTCACTCCATAAAACTTCATTCCCCCTTTGGTTGCTCCATAAAACACCCGCTCTCTCTCTCTCTCTCTCTCTCTCTCTCTCTCTCTCTCTCCTCTCTCTCTCTCCTCTCTCCTCCTCTCTCTCCTCTCCTCCACAAAACATCATCCATGTGTTACTTCGTGAAACGCTATCTCTCTGTTACTCCACAAAATATGATCTCACTGTAAGGTTATCTCCCTGTCACTACTCCATGAACATCATGAATGTTCATTGAACCTCAACGGATTCGTCCACCCGATCACTCCACAGCCACCCCCCCCCCCCCCCCCCCCCCCTGTTGTTCCAGACGACCTGGTCTCCCTGTTTATTCCGTAAGACACCCTCCCCCTGTTGTTTGTTGTTCCAGACGACCTGGTCTCCCTGTTTATTCCGTAAGACAACCCTCCCCCTGTTGTTTGTTGTTCCAGAAGACCTGGTCTCCCTGTTTATTCCTTAAGACAACCCTCCCCCTGTTGTTCCAGAAGACCTGGTCTCCCTGTTTATCCCTTAAGACACCATCTCCTGATTCCTCCAAAAGACATATTTTTATCTGTGTTACTCTTAAAGACACCATATGCCTGTTACTGAAAAAAAAAATATGTGTATATATGTTTTTTTTCAGCAACGTTTTTCCTCTCCACACTTTCGTTTGGTTTCATTTTACTATTCTTTGCTGGCTGCTTTGGGGTGCTGCTGGATTCTTTTTTGAACCCTTGGTGGTGAGAACACCACAGAATCATGGACTGTGGTGTGTCTCTATTTGACGCCTAGAGCACAGACACAATCAGCCGTGTCTCCCTGATGAGTCCGATCCAGCGGACGAAAGGTCTAGGAGCAGGCAATACCAATAGATCTGCTTTCAGGAGGGACTGCGACGGTTCCCTCATGCAGCCAGTGAAGGGTTTTCATATTTATAATATATTTTCTTAATTTTTAGGCTCCCATTTTCTTCACCTTCAACCCCCTTCTAAGTTCAAATCTTTGCCAAGTCATTACTATAATGACGGAAGATTTGTTAGCCTGCACTTGTTTGTCCCCCACTACTTAATTGTTCGCATTATATATATATATATATATCACCCTCATGATACTTTTAAAGATTCATCTGCTTGTAACTCTGAAAGACATCATCTGTGTGCTACTGTAAAATACATCTGTCTGGTCCTGAGAAAAATAAATATACTCTCCCTGATCTGAACTGATCATCTCGCAGTAAGTTTTAAAGGCAACATTTCCTTATAAGACATCAAAAAAACCCACTATCTCCAAAATTTCTGTATAACACAAAATAACACTAACTACTCCAACATTTGCGTACAACATAAAACTACACTATCTCCAACATTTTCTTGTAGCACAAAAGTACACTGTCTCCCAAATAGACTTTAACGCCTTGTTTACTATTACTCTAAAAGACATCATCTGTTACTGTAAAAGACATCATATCCCTTTTTCTCTAGAAGATACCATATTCCTGTTTCTCTAAAAGATACCATATTCCTGATTCTCTAAAAGATACCATATTCCTGGTTCTCTAAAAGATACCATATCTCTGTTTCTCTAAAAGACATCATAATTATCCTCCGTTTCTCTGAAAGACATCATATCCCTGTTTCTCTAGCAAATATCATGTCTCTGTAACTCAAACAAACATTAAATCAGATCTTATTCTAATCGTCTCTGTTACTCGAAAAACACCACCTCCATTTTCTTCCAAAAGACAACATCTCGATTTAAAAACAAAAGCCATTATCTGCCTGCCAGTCCAAAACCCGCCATACTCTTGCCATTGAAAACGACATGTCTCCTTGTTCATCCAAAGGACTTCATCCTTTGTTTCTTAACTCAAAAATGTCATCTCCCTATTATTTAAAAACGTCTTCCTGTTACTTTACAAAGCATCGTTTTACTCCAAAACACTTCATGCCATGATTCTCCAAAGACATTATCTCCTTTCCCCCACCGACCCCCTCAAAATCCCTTTCTCTCCCTCTCCACCCCCTCCACACACACTCACGCACGCACGCACGTGCGCACACACACACACACACACACACACACACACACACACACACACACACACACACACACACACACACACACAGAAGTGTACTCGCACCGCCTCCACACACACACACACACACACACACACACCACACACACACACACACACACACACACAACACACACACACACATACATACAAACAAACAAACACACACGCACACAACACACACACACACACACACACACACACACACACACACACACACACACACACACACACACACACACACCACACACACACACACACAAACACACACACACACACACAACACACACACACACACACACACACACACACACACACACACACACACACACACACACACACACACACACACACACACACACATAAAATAAACTGTTTCCAAAAAAAAAATTGAAACAAAATAAACAAAACTCAGGAGTTCTCACTAAGGGTAGGGGGGTAGGGCTCTTAAAGGGCAAGCATGTAGGGCACTGCCCAGCATTCTTCAGTTCAAAACAGTACCCCTCTGTGACAGCAATACACACAGTGACCATACCTGCTCCTTTATCTTTCAACGATCCATACCATCCACATAATATATTTATTCACACTTCTTCTTTGATGAAGCTTATAAAGCTTCCTCGACAAATTTTGAATGGTAGGTATGGGTTCGGAATAGCTCAGTTGGTAGAGCGCCGGACTCGTGATCCAAGGATTGCGGGTTCGAATCTCCGCCGGGCCGTTTCGGTACAGGGGATTTTACCCTCAGAGTTAACATTAGTTCTGACTCCATTTCCCATACAGTCCTTCGAATGAGACTATAAACCAAGGTTCCGTGTGTGAACGCACGCACAACATCTTGAACACACGTAAAATCCCATCACCAACTTTCGGAAGAGAAGCCAGTTTGGCCGTTGGTAGGGATGACACGTTACACATAGCATGCACCTTCCCCGAAGATGGAGTATGGCTATCTTAATGGCGGGATAAAAAAAACCAACGGTCATACACACAAAATTCCACTCCCTTTGTTGGGTAGATAGGATGAATACTTGTCTGTCCATATAGGGAGTGTCCGCAGGAGTATCAGCCTGCGTACGCAGAAGAAGAAGAATGTAGGTACAAGCAAACGTGTTGTTTCAGCTTTTCAGTCTCGCCCAGGGGGGTTCACTGCGGGCGGACTGGTCCATATGCTGCAAGGCCACATCTGGAGAAAAAAGAAAAACAAAAAAGAAAAAGAACGTGTGAGACTACGAGGCGCATGTGTTACGGCTAAACAAATGAATTCATGAATAAAATAAACAAAGACAGGGCAATGAAGAGAGAGAGGGGATCACGGAGAAAACTTAGCAGACACGTTGACCAGACTTTGACTGCGTGCGCGCATGTGTGTGTGTTGTGTGTGTGTGTGTGTGTGTGGTGTGTGTGTGTGTGTGTGTGTGTGTGTGTGTGTGTGTGTGTGTGTGGTACGCACACGCGCGAGCGCGAGCACAGATGCGTGCGCGCGGGCCTGTGAATATGCACGCCTGTGCACATGTGCGTTTGCATATAAGCGTGCACGCGAATACCTGTACATATATGCAAGTGATTGTGGTATACATATTATGGACATATGTATTGTTTATAACTTTTTTTTGGTTACAAAGGATATGAAAACAAAGCAAAAAAGTTACCCTCCCCCCCCCCCCCCCCCCCCCGCCCCAGCAAAGTAAATAAAGAAGGTAGATGAGCAATAAATGACTAGATAGATGGATAGATAGATAGATAGATAAATAGACAGATAGATGCATACATATATACATACATACACAGATAGATAGACAGATAGATTGTCCAAATGACATCACCTTACTTCGTAAAGTACATCACCTCCCTTTTAATCAAAAAGATGTTATCTCCCGTCTATAGCTGATGCTCAATGTGTTGTTGGTAAGGAAGTATTTCTGTGACTGTTCAGGGTGCAAATATATAGATAATTGTTTAACATCGGCGACTGGGCCTTCTGAGCTCCGATCCCAAACGGATTTCATGGCATTAAACTTTGTTCCATTCTTTGTGCTTTGTTTGTCAATGTCCTTGGCGGTAACAAATGAGTGACTGATATCTTAATGGTACGGGAAACGACTGAATGAGCGCCAGTAGGCTGCTCTTCGGCCGGCTCTACCTGGGTAGGCAGCCCGTTGAGTGAGTGAGTAGTGTGTTTATTGTAAAGCGCTTAGAGCTTGGTCTGTGACCGAGGATAGGCGCTATATAAATACCCAATAAAATAATAATAATAATAATAATAATAATAATAATAATAATAACTAACCCCCTCTCTTTCTAAGTTTTGTTCCATTCTGTTACACACACACACACACACACACACACACACACACACACACACACACACACACACACACACACACACATTTTTCCTCCTTTTTTTGTAATTTATTAACATTGATCGCACATGATTATGCAAATATAATTAGTCACCTTGAAAATCGCTTAAATAAAAGATTTTTTTAAAGAGAAAATGGGGGGAAAAGTGAATTGAAAACAAACAAACAAAACAAACCGTCATGTATACAAGCAAAAAGGGAAGGAAGGAGAGAAAAGACGGGAGGGGAGGGGGGTGGGATTTTGAGGAGAGACTTTTTCCCCCTTACACCGCTTCCTACCTTCCAACGGTTCCGTTCGTTGCTTCACTTCAGCTTCCTGAATGATCGAACAGTCGACAGAGAGAGAGAGAGAGAGAGAGAGAGAGAGAGAGAGAGAGAGAGAGAGAGAGAGAGAGCGAGAGAGAGAGAGAGGAGTGGAGATCGGGAAGGGGGGGCGGGGGGGGGGCAAAATGAGGACTTTTCCCTCCTTGATTAGCCGGGCACGCACAGGGGGTTCCCGCGGCCATTTTGTGCCTGAGCGGTCCAGGGGCAGGTATCACAATCAACAAATGGGGAATGATTTCTGAGCCGGCCGCTCTTCATTATGCAGGGGCCGGATCGTCTTGACTGTACTTTCGGGCCCGCACAGAAAGGGAGTCATGATTTATTCAGCTGGCCCGGGTCTCCCTTCCCCATCCATCCCCCTCGCCCCCCCCCCCCCCCTCTCCCCCACGCCCTACCCGGTGCCTAGTCGGGCCTGCTGGCCTACCTGGTTGAGAGATGGCATATGTGAAGGGGCGGGTTTTTTTGTGAGTGTGTGTGTGAGGGGGGGGGGGGGTTGAGGGAGGGGGGGGGGGGGTTGGGTGTGTGTGGGTGTGGGTGTGGGTGTGGTGTGTGTTGTGTGTGTGTGTGTGGCAGGGGTTGGGGTGTTGAGTGGGTGGTGGTGTGTGTGGAAGGTTGTGTGTGTTGTGTTGTGTGTGTGTGTGTGTGTGTGTGTGTGTGTGTGTGTGTGTGTGTGTGTGTGGTGTGTGTGTGTGTGTGTGTGTGTGTGTGTGTGTATGAATGTGTGTGTGTGTGTGTGTGTGTGTGTGTGTGTGTGTGTGTGTGTGTGTGTGTGTGTGTGTGTGTGTTGTGGTGGTGGTGTGGTAGTGTGTGTGTGTGTGTGTGCGTGCGTGCGTGCATGCGTGCGTGCGTGCGTGCGCCGCGCCTTTGTGTGTGTGTGTGTGTGTGTGTGTGTGTGTGTGTGTGTGTGTGTGTGTGTGTGTGTGTGTGTGGTGTTGTGAGTGCGCGCTAGCGTGTGCGCGCGCGCGCGTGTGTGTACGTATGTGTGTGTTGTTGTTCTTGTTGCTGCTGCTGCTGCTGCTGCTGTTTCTGCAGTCTGTTGCTATGTGTCTGTTCTGATCAGGCCTTTGTAAATATCGGGGGTGGGGAGGTGAGGAGGAAGGGTTTGAAGACAGGTATGAAAAAGGGGAGAGGGGGGAGGGGGGGGTCGGAAAGATCAGCGAGACAGTTTGAAGGATGATGATGATGATAGGAATTTTTGTTGATTATATTACCTGCATGGGCGAGGATAGGACTAAACGAAAATAACAGTTGTATTAGTCGGCTGTTCGCTCGTGTGTGCGATTTTGTGCGTATGTTGTCAACTATAGATGTGCTCTCTCTCTCTCTCTCTCTCTCTCTCCTCTCTCTCTCTCTCTCTCTCTCTCTCTCTCTCTCTGAAT
>JAFLJL010000928.1:5000-10834 GCA_018398815.1 Conus ventricosus
TCTCTTTGTGACAAGATGCTCTTTCACTAGTTTCAGTGCGACGATCCCGCGGAAAGTGTAGACGATGTCTGTGGTGCACAGTAACATCTTGCACTGCCTGGCACGTCAACCTTTCGAATATGTTGACCGATCCGCTCGAATTCATCGGGATCTGACCTCACTTTCACGGACTTTAAAGTCCACTCCCACCTCATTTGTTTTTGATCCCGCTTTCGTCAAACTTCTCTCACGTTCGATGATTCTCACAGTCGCCATCTTGATAGATTAGGCGCCTAAAGCTACCGGTGCGAAAATGGCTGTTTGCGACTTTGAACCGAATACGAATCCAGACCATATGCGAATGCGGACGCGTTTGGGGCGTTTTAGATCGGGTTTCTTTCCCCCGAGGAAATCGATTTTTTTTCCCGAGGAATTTTTTGGCTTCCGAGGAATTTCTCGGATCCGAGGAGGATTTTAAGCCCTGAGAGAGAGAGAGAGAGAGAGAGAGAGAGAGAGAGAGGAGAGAGAGAGAGAGAGAGAGAGAGAGAGAGAAGGAGAGGGAAGAGAAGGAAAGATAAATTAAGCAACCCACCGATTACCCCCTCACCACCCCCACCCCACCCCTCACCCACCCGCCCAACCTGCCCCCCCCCCCCCCCCCCACCCTCCCCGCGAAAAAAACCCCACGTGATTTCAGACGGTCCAATTTCACGCACAGAGTGAAGAGTGAGTGATGCTGGTCTATCTGGCGCTAATACATTAAGCACAAACAAGCAAACTTACAATAAACACACGCGCAGAAATACACATAGAAATACGCACGCACGCGCGCGCGCGCGCGCGCGCGCGCACACACGCACGCACGCACGCACGCACACACACATTCGTCGCAGACCTCTCATACTTAGATTTCTTCCTCCGTTGCCCCCACCCCTACCCCCCTTTTACCTACCTTGCTCCCCCTTCCCATCTCCCCTCCCGTCTCTTCCTCTCTTCCAACCCCTTCCAACACACAGTCCAACTGTTATGCAAGGCACAGACCACAAGACACCAACTAAGAAAAATATGCTTTTAAACACAGATACGCCCATACTCTCCACTCGTCCATCTAGATCTTTCTCTCTCTCACTCACACACACACACACACACACACACACACACACACACACACACAACACACACACGCGCGCGCGCGCGCGGGGCGCGCGCGCGCACGCACGCACGCATACGCGCGCGCTCGCGCGATACCCAACGTTTGTGCCGTCTCTTAAAGCAGAGTCTCCTTTTATCTCATTAGTAGCCTGCGCGGTGTTTATTTCAGTCTTCTCGTTTCACTTGTGATGGTAAAGCGACTGACAGAGGCGAGGAGATCATTTTTCCTCCCACACCACGGTGTTTCAGGTTTGATACTAACAGAAAGGTTGGGAAAGAATGTGTCAGAGTGACGATGACGGTAGACGGTGGGGATGGGGAGAATGGGGAGAGGGAGGGGGGGGGGGGGGGGGCTAGGTGGGGAGGGAGAGGGATGAAAGGAGGATGGATACCCCATTCTCATGCTTTTTTTTTTTCTTTTTCCAGACCCTTCCGCTCGGAGGAATAGGTGTTAATGTAACAGGCCTACTGTTTTGCCTTGTTGTGCTGTGCTGCATTGTGTGCATGGCACCCGGTTGTAGCTTTGCTGTGTTGAGTTTACATCATGTTGTGGTGAATTGTGTTTTGTGGTGGTGGTTTGTTTTATTGTAATGCATTGTGTTGTATTGTATAACGTTCCCTTACTTTGTATTGCGTTATGTTATATTATTGTATTGCAATAGATTGTGTTCCTTTTTTTTTGCTGTAATGCTTAGTGTTGTATTGTACTGCATTGCGTTTTGTTGTTTGTCATGTGGCATTGCGCGCGCGCGCGCGCGGCGTGTGTGTGTGTGTGTGTGTGTGTGTGGTGTGTGTGTGTGTGTGTGCGCGTGCGTGCGTGCGTGCGTGCGTGTGTGTGTGTGTGTGTGTGTGTGTGTGTGTGTGTGTGTGTGTGTGTGTGTGGTGCGTGCGTGCGTGCGTGTGCGTGGTGTGTGTGTGTGTGTGTGTGTGTGTGTGTGTGTGTGTGTGTGTGACCGGTCACCTACTACCCAGAGCTGAATTTGCTAATATGGGCTCAGATGGGAAGCCTGGGACCCGACAGTCCAGTTTCTCCCACTTTAACGGATAGGTCTCTGACAGTGGTGTTTGAGTTTCCTGACCCGAACACTGCAGGTGTCTGTTTCTCGCGGATCTGGTTGATCCCTGTATAGGTTATGAAGGGAAAAGTATCTTACAACCCTAGTATGTAGTAGAAGGGAACTCCAAAACACCGTCTTCCTCATCCTCATCGTCGGCAATCATGAACGCTCTTGTACAGTCAGAATGAATGATAACTGCTGTTTTCAAAATAAAACTGATCAGTGCCGCGTGAAAACATTTACATTTACGTACAAGTATGTCTAATAAGTAGTATCATGTAGGTTCACGTACAAGTATCATGAAATATTACCTATCTTCACGAGTTGAAGTTCATTTTCCATGAAAATAACTATTTTGGTTGAAAATAAACACACGATAACAGCCAACTAGCATGAACAAAAAAAAAGTGTTCAAGACATTTTGCATTTTGCTGTCAAACCAAGTCTGGTCAAGTAAAAATAAATGTCTTCACGTGGTACTTCAGTATATTCACAAGATAATACCCTTTCTCTTTGGTGAAATCGTCAACTATCCTGCTTTCTGTGAAATGAGTAATTAACCCTGCCTTCTTGATGAAAAGGACCGTTTCAACGCCAAAATAAAGGGAAACAGCAGTTATGAACCTTAGAAGTTAGTATGCTCCCATAAATTTGCGGGGTACGGACAAGATACTAAGGTTGATAGTTTTGGTTCAGTGGTAAAGACCAAGTTCGCACCCAGAAGTAGCAAAAGTTCGAATCCCATGGCGCTCAAAATAAATATCTATTTTCACTGCCCCTCTTAAAGTGTTGTCGTTCTGGTGTAGTCAGTGTGTGCGTTAGACAGGTTTCCATCCCCTGTGCTCTCTCGGGGTGGTTCTCCCCGTCTGGGGCGTTCATTTCGGGTGGGCGCGTGTTTCACTTATACCCGAATAAAGCCTACCAACGACTCGAAACCGAGTCGACCGAATTCTCCCTTGATAAACAAGCAAAACAACTGCATCGCACACACAGAACCCTGTGGTAATAAACAAAAAGAAGTGAGAGACTGAGACACGTCACGCTCAGAACACCGCCATCGTGTTGGTGTATCCACGACGCTGATGGATACAGCTGGCACTGGCCGCCAGCAGGGAACCAATAGCTTGGAACTAAAGCAACTCATCAGCCGCAGACATGACCCATGTGGTGTGTACAACTTGTGGGGGGAGAATTTCACCCGATTTTGGGGGTTTTTTCCGCGGGGGTCACGGGGCCGGCAACCAAAACCCAAAAACCTACCAACAAATTTAAACCAAAAGAAAAAACCGAACCCAAATATAAAGGGCAAAAAAACCCACGCAAAAAAACCCAGAACCCCAAAAAACAAAAAATTTTTTATTTTTGGGAAATCACCCCTCACAAAATTTCTTAAACAAACGAAAAAATTGGAGGGCCCAAAAATGGACAGGATCTCACCCCGTTTTGGTTTGGGCTTTGGCGGGGATTTCAATAAAATTTTTTAGGCTGTGAAAAGGCAAAAAAAACAAAAAAAAATCCCCCCCAAACAGGGGCAAAAAAAAACAAAAAAGGAAAGGAAATGGGAAGGCAAAAAACAAAGGAAAGAAAAAAAGGGAAAAAAAAAAAAAAAAGAAAAAAAGAAAAATTAAAAAAGGAAAAGGGAAGGAAGAGGTGTTAAAAAGGGGTTAAGGGGGGGGGGAAAAAAAAAAGGGGGAAAGAAAAAAGGCAGAAGAAAAGGAAAAAAGGAAAAGGAAAAAAGAAGGTAAAGGAAAAAAAAGAAGGAAGGAAGGAAAAGGGAAAAAGGGGAAAGAAGGAAAAAGAAGGAAAGGGAAAGGGAAAGGGAAAAAAAGGGAAGGAAAAGGAAGGAAGGAAAGAAAGGGGAAGGTAAAAAAGGGAAGGAAGGAAGGAAAAAGGAAGGAAGGAAGGAAAAGGGAAGGAAAAAAAGGAAGGAAAAAGAAGGGGAAGAATGAAGGAAGGGGGAAGGAAGGAAAAGAAAGAAGGGAAGGAAGGAAAGAAGGGAAAGGAAGGAAAGGAAGGAAAAAAAGGGGAAAAGGAAAGGTGGGAAAAAAGGGGGGGGGGGGGGGGGGGGGGGGGGGGGGAAAGGGGAAAAAAAAAAGGGGGGGGGGGGGGGGGGGGGGGGGGAAAAAGGGGGGGGGGGTTTGGGGATGGAGGGGCCCCCCGGGGGGCCCCCCGGGGGCCCCCCGGGGGGGGGGCCCCCCGGGGGGGGGGCCCCCCCCCCCCCCCGGGGGGGCCCCGGGGGGTTTTTTTGGGGGGTTTGGGGGGGGGGGGGGGGGTTAGGGTTTTGGGGGGGGGGGGGGGTTTTTTTGGGGGGGGGGGGGGGGGGGGGGGGGGGGGGGGGGGGGGGGGGGGGGGGGGGGGGGGGGGGGGGGGGGGGGGGGGGGTTTTTTTTTCCCCCCCCCCCCCCCCCCCCGGGGGGGGTTTTTGGGGGGGGGGGGGGGGGGGTTTTTTTGGGGGGGGGTTTTTTTTTCCCCCCCCCCCCCCCCCCCCCCCCCCCCGGGGGGGGGGGGGGGGGGTTTTTTTTTTTTTTGGGGGGG
This sequence comes from Conus ventricosus, assembly GCA_018398815.1. Taxonomy (NCBI): domain Eukaryota; kingdom Metazoa; phylum Mollusca; class Gastropoda; order Neogastropoda; family Conidae; genus Conus; species Conus ventricosus. The sequence continues at coordinate 9,724 of JAFLJL010000928.1, forward strand.
GGGGGGGGGGGGGGTTTTGGGGGGGGGGGGGGGCCCCCCCCCCCCCCCCCCCCCCCCCCCCCCCCCCCTTTTTTTTTTTTTTTTTTTTGGGGGGGGGGGGGGGGGTTTTTTTTTTTGGGGGGTTTTTTTTTTTTTTTTGGGGGAAAATTTGGGGCCCCCGGCCCCCCGTTTGGGGGTTTTTTTGCGGCCCCCAAAAACCCCGCCCCCGGCCTGTTGGGGCCCTTTTTTCCCCGGCAAAAACTTAAAACCCCCCCCCCCCCACCAATCCCCGCTTGGTGCCAAGTCTTCCTCCCCCCTAAATTTTGTCGCGCGTTTTTTGCTTTTTTTCTTTTCCCTTTCCCCACCCCTCCTCTATCTTCCTCCCCCCCTCCCTCCCCTAGCCAAACACACACACACCCCAACACACGCAAGCCCCCACACACAAACCAAACCCACGACACACCACAGAAAACACCACACAGCCCACCCCCCAAACACACCCCAAAACCCCAACACCCACACCCACAGATACATACGCCCCCCCCCCCCCCCCCCCCCCACCCACACACACACACACAAACATGACTTCTTTCCTTTGTCCCAGCCCTCATCAAAACCGTCCTGCATTTCCTACCCCACATCCTTCTCCCCCCCCCCCCTCCCCTACATTCAACATATACACCAAACGTATGCACATGCAAAGTCATCAGCATAGTGAAACACCAGAAACGCGCGCGCGCCACACACGCAGCAAACAACTACCAAACACACGCGCGCCGTGCGTGCGCATACACAACGCACGCACCGCGGCCGCCGCACGACGCCCAACACACACACACAAAACACAACACACCACACACACCCCCACACCCACAACACACCACACACACACACACACACACACACACCACATTTACATGCCGCGCATATCCGCCCTCGTGCTCTCTATACCTAAATCAATCTTTCCCATCCTCTCTCAACCTGTTCCTACCCAAAAAGCACAGTAAAATGGTCGGTTTGTGCTAAAAATTTGGAAGTTCTCTTTTCTCTCTTAACCCGAAAGATCACAGAAAATGGTGGTTTGTGCTGAAAGGGAAGTATTCTTTTTTTCCATTACCCAATCCCGGGAGAT